>CABFVX010001135.1:170604-188384 GCA_902151425.1 Timema shepardi | reverse complement strand
ACACACACACACACACACACACACACACACACACACACACACACACACACACACACACACACACACACACACACATATATATATATTAATTTGATATTCCTAAAAGATATTTATATCGGTCATCATCGGATTTTTTTTTAATTGATGCCTTTAGAAGCTATTTGAAGTTCGTTTTTAATCGCATCATACTCGAAAAAATAAGAAGAAAGTGAAATAAATCTTGAGGGAGAGGAGGTAAATTTATTCAAGGTGGAGACATTTTTTTTTCAAATGGCAATATACCAGCTTCCCCCTTCCCCCACCCCCTTCATTATGATGCCAATTATATATTTATTTAAGACTTGCTCAGTTTAAATTTTCAAAATTGGAAGGAAGAGATTATATGTCAGTTTCTAAAAACGTTTAAAAAATTAGCAATTTAATCCTGCCCATCATAAAAATAAAATACAGATAGCTTCTAGAGGCATTTAATTTTTGAAATTTATTTGCATATGGCATTTGGGGAGAGACAACTCTTTACATTTCCCTTGTGATGTTAACTTAGCTATGAACTGGTTCGTTTATCTTGAAAGATAACAAGCCTACCTTGACTGGTTCCACTATGGCGTAGCTTATAATATAAGGCCATAGTATAATCCGTCAAGGTTAATACCTTACCTTTCAGGGTAAACGGATGGTAGAAACATTAAAAATGTTTGTTTGAATTCATAATCAGTCTTGGTTGGTCTAGGTCTGTTAAGGCCCTTGGCCCTGTCGAGTGCAAGTCTAAAACCTCTTTTGTAGGATGGTGGGTAGGAGGGTATAAAGCGTGGTTTGGCTTCACAACCAACCAAAGTATCCTTCCGCGCCAACAAGAACAAATGGATCATGGAAAACGTAGATGGCGCTAGCTACCGGACAGGTCTTGCGGAAAAATCATACGTTTGGAAATATCAATTTTCTCAAGAACGAGTGAAATTTTTATAGTCATATTTTCAACACCTCTCCTTAGATAATGTATCAATGTTCATTAAATGTTACATTTTATTATTTTTTTGCTATGCAGCTGGCAGTTTTCTATTGAAAAATGTCAAAATTATTGATAATTGATCACTGTTAAAAGTATAAGTGTGTATATAAAAAGTATAACTTACTCAACATGCTTCTATTCTTGAACAGTTTCCGAAATGAAAATATCAAAATAATAAAAATTCTTGAAGATAACCGTTTGTTCCCACGGCTCTGCATTTCCACGACAAATAAAAAGGGCCAATCGCCTTAATATTATAGTCAACCTACGGTAGACAGGCCTAAACAATAATATTTAAATAATCCTTGTGTTAAAACGTAAAAAATAAACTTGAGTGTTCCCGTGGTCGAAAGTATAGAGTTTTGCTTCAGAACCAGGGGGTTGGACTCCAGTAACTGACTCCAAATATAATTGACTCTGTATGTGTATATATATCCTAGTATCTTGGTACAGTCCAGTTTTCATAGGTCCTTATCTGTCAGCTACTTAGTAAGTAGACAAAGTTTGTAAAACACTGATTTAATCGATTATAGATCTATTTTAAGACACCTTTAAATAACTCATAAATGATTTGAGTCCATAATTTATTGGGAGCCCTTCACAAAATTTAAAGTTCAGAGTAAAAAAAAGAAGTATTCACCAAAATATGTGTCACACAACCCGGCTAGATATTAGGTATCGATTGTGTGATATGCATTGTCTACTGTTATCTTATCGAAAGGAAATATTACCTTGTTTCATGTAAAGAAACCAAGGAAAAAAAATAGTTTTTTTCTTTTATAATCGAAACAACCATTATAAAATTTATAAAAGTAATGTCACAAATATTTGGTATTAATTCAGATTTCAAATTCCACTCGACAAAGCAGCGTTTTTCAACAGGTGTGCCACGGCATACTTGTGTGACATCAAGGGTCAAAAGGTGTGCCTCGGGAGTTTGGGGGAGGATCAAAAAGAAGCGCAAAAATAAAAATTGAAGGATAAAAGTGATTACAATCGAACTTGGATAAGCGAAAAAACCAAACTCTAAAGTGAGACTAATCGCCAGGCCACCAAAACGCTTTATTAGCGAGAGTGTCTTCCGGGGAATGCAACGCTATTGTGCGTGTTTTGATAGGTCACACAAACACACGCGTGTTTTTTTTTGTTTCTCTGCAAGGGGTCAGGTCAGCATTAGTAAACAAAGACAAATTAGGTGATAAGTGGCGATCGCTGAAGGAGGTGGGTCACGTCTTCAGGATGTCTAAGCAAAAAATTAAAGTGTTTTCGTTGATTGAAAACCTCTATAAGTGAGAAAAGTTGCTCCTGAAACTCTATCAGTGAGAAACCTCTTAGTGAGAAAAAAAATTCCCGGTCCCTTGAACTCTCGTTGATCCATGTTTGACTGTATTTTCAAGTCCGTCAACATTGTTTTTAAAAATAGAAAAATGATTATAATTTTAACTATTGAATTTATTAAAACGCAATATTAATACTAGTTTTTTTTATTGATAAAATCTTTCCTTTAAAAAAAAACGAATGATGGGCCCTGAAAATTTGAACATCTTAGCCAGTGTGACGTGAGTTAAAAACAGGTTGACAATCGCTGCTATAGAGAGTATAAAATATTAATGTTGTAGTTAGCAATTATTTTATTCAATTAAAACTATTAATTGAAATGAATTGATTATATTAACATATTTTTAGGATCTAAGTATGTCACTCTCATAATATACTGGATCGCCAATGACCGAGAACCATGGTGGAATCCCGATTCAAACTTACTCATTATAGTTTGGTCTATGTGAGTTTCCCGAACGTGTAGTAAGACAAATTGCACACACATTTTATATATATATATATATATAAGCACCAAATATGTAATAATTACGCTAATGAGCTAGGAGTGAGGAAGGTTGAGTTGTAAAGGAAGTGGACCCGCATTTGCGTGGAGGGTGAGTAGAAAACCATTTAGGGAAAACCACTTTCAGTACACCCGATCGGGATTCGAACCCCATTATCCCTGTCATTGGCAATCTATTCTAACATGATTGACGCCTTAGACAGTGCGGTCAACTAAGCAAGTAATGTGTCAGCAATCATTTGAAGAACATCGATGTGCACACAGACTAAGATATCAATCTTGTCTTGTTTGATTTTTTAGTTGGTGGGGCCGGTGTTTGAATCTCATCCGGGAGGACTGGGATGATTTTTTACTATCCACCCACCTCGGTGGCGTGGTTGGCTAACGCGCTAGTCGTATTTGAGCTCGACTGCTGAGGACGGGGAGATCGAGGTTCGAATCTCGGTCGGGTGAACTGGGGGTGGTTTTCCCTAAATGGTTTTCCACTATACCTCCACGCCAATGCGGGTTCACTCCCTCTAATTCGACATTCCCAATTCCTAATCCATTAACGTAATAAGTACTTAAAGCGTATAACCCGAACGGGTTGTAATACGCGGTGCTAAATATTATTATTATTTTACTATTCCATTTGTGTAAATGCTTGTACATGTGTCACGTGTACGTACCATACCACACATTCACAGGAAACTATTAACTACATCACACGTGCACAACGAGCTATTAACCACATAAGCGTATAACCGACGGATAGTAAGACGCAGTGATAAAAACAAAATTAACCACATTACTCAGTCACGGAAACCATTTATCCACATCACATGTGTACAGGAAGCTATTAACAACACCATACATTCACAGTAAGGAATTAACAACACCATACATTCACAGTAAGGAATTAACAACACCACAAGTTCATATAAAATTATATTAAACAATTAACACGTTATAATAAAACTATAAACTGTATTACATGTATACATGAAACTATTAACCACATCACACATGTGCATGAACCAATTAAACACATCGTACATTCAATGGAAACTATTAACCACAACATACATTCAAAGTAAGGAATTAACAACACCACAAGTTCATATAAAATTATATTAAACAATTAACACGTTAGAATAAAACTATAAACTGCATTACATGTATACAGGAAACTATTAACCACATCACACATGCGCATGAACCAATTAAAGACATCGTACATTCAATGGAAACTATTAACCCCATCACACATGAGCATGAACCAATTAAACACATCACACATGAGCATGAACCAATTAAACACATCGTACATTCAATGGAAACTATTAACCACATCACACATGAGCATGAACCAATTAAACACATCGTACATTCAATGGAAACTAATAACTACATCACACGTGCACATGAACCAATTAACCACATACATTCACAGGAAACTAGTAACAACATGACACATGTAGAGGAAACCACTAACCAAATTACACTTGCACAAAGAGCGTAAAACTAATCAGACTCACCAATTGTTTGTTGACATGCCATGCGCGACTGAAAACGATAATAACACAAAAAAATTCAAAACAAATCAACACACTCTCCCAGTCCTAACGAAAAGGAAGACAGCAAAGAAAGTATTAATAATAAAAGAAGAATCATTAAGGGAAGTGGGAAGAGGAAATTGAAACGTAAAAAAAAAGAGAGCACGAAGGGAAGAAGACACACGTCCGATCCGAAGAACGGGCTAGCGAGTAGCGACTGAGGTAGCCACCGACAACTAACTACAACTCGACCGACGAACGATGATCACAGTCCAACGCTAGAGAGCGTGTAGGTGGGGATGTTTGGAAGGGAGGAGGGAACAGATATGCGCATGACCTCTCTCTTTTTCTGTCTTTCTCTCTCGCAGGTTTGCGGGAGTCCCCCGACAGAGGCAAAGACGATCAATGCTATCAAGCCCTCTCCCCCTTTTTAGGACTACCCGGGCTTTTTGCTCGCATGGGGTTGCTTGCTTTTTGTCTACCACTTGCCCTATTGCCCCCCTCTCCCCTTTACAAATCCCCTCGGCTCCTCCATCAAATCTCTTTCTCTAACACATATCTATTAAATTCTTTTCCTCTCCCACAAACTCTCACGAAACTCTTTAACCTTGTTCACGACTATGTAGTAACATAAATATTAGGGGAGGGGGGAAGAGTCCCCCTAAATTTTATCAAGTTTATCTAAGGTACTCTATATGGATTAAATAACAAAGCTATTATATTTGTTAGTTACGGTTATAGCCTCATCTAAATATCACATTCTTTAAAATGAAAGTTACACCTGGACGCGGGAATTACCGCTGAACTACCCAGGAATAGTCCCATATCTAGGGTCATTCTTCATTCATATTTTAAGGCAGAATCTGGGATGGACGTGTGAAAATCGTCAGTATCATGTGTGTTATCAATTAAGATAGCGAGCTATCAGATAACGCAGCCAGCCACCTTCGACTCGGGAGGGTTTTATGCTGACAATTGTAAAATTATAACTGTACGAGTCCACATATGATGAATTAAATAGCCACTGTTATAGCCGCATTTAAATATAATATTATTTAGATTGAAAAATGACACCTGAACACGGGAATCGAACCCAGGTACTTTGTTTATCCGAAAAATCTACCTTATATGGTTCAACTATGGTACAACTTATAAGAGAGGGCCATGGTGTGAGGTAAGACTGCTACCTTTCAGGGTAAATGGAGTGTACGTATATGAGAGATAAAAAAAAATACCAGATCTATTTTCACGTAATCGTGTCAAATCCGAGATTCCGGATAACTCAAACACACATTTCGGAAAACATGAAAAAAAAAAAGTAAAATCAAATATATTTTATCGTTTAACAAGCTCTAAGCTAAAATAGAATGGCAAGAAACAGTGATATCTGATGATAAATGCTTCATATTCATATGTTGTAGTCAATACAATGTATTTTCCTGTAACTAAAAGTAATTATGTAATACATCGGTTAAATAAATGAATATTTTATTAATCTTATTCAACTGTAATTTAAACTTCATAAAAATTGTTTATCCCTATATTCTCCCGCTTAATCCGAATTTTAGATAATCCAAACAGGCTTCAGTCCAAATTAGGTCAGATTAACAAGGTTTCAGTGAAAATAATACAGTCGTCTTTGATCCGAATTTTTCACTCAGTCCCGTGACTTTTGTATGAAAACAATGTTAAAAAAATCGTGGATAGTACAAAATGTGTTTTGGTTAATTCGAACTTTTCCTAAGTTGTAATCTACTGTGCAGTATTGTTTTCCTATTTCTAGTTGCGGTGCAGAGTTGTTATATTTTTGGAAACAGGGGAGGCGACGTTGGAATGCGGTCAGTGCCCTTCTTCACGCCCCCCCCTTCCCCCGCTCACCCATACGTCTTTGTTTATACGTACAGTTCTGTGCTCCGTTAGTCAAGGTCGAACCTCTCAAGTGGTTATGTGCGCTATTCTTAGTGATTCGGTCGTAGCGATATTCTTGTGACGTGCAAGCTTAGTTTGTTTTGTTTTATAATTTAGTTTTGTTTAGTACATACTGTACAGTAGTGTTTGTGTGTGTGTGTGTGTGTGTGTCGTGATGTCGCTGTCCAAGCCACAGTCCTATAAACCATTAATTTTGGCCGAAAAGTAGTGGTGATAAAGGAAGTGAAAAAGGGACTTAAAAGAAATCAGAAATTGCTAAGGCCTTCAGAATCCCCCCTAACACACTTTAAACATTTTTGAAAAGAATTTTTTTTATCAATGAACATACGAGTGGATAATACAGGAAAAGATTAAGAGGACCGGAAAACCCATATGTGGAGTGGTTCAAACAAGCGCGAGACAAGAAAGTTTCAATGAGTGACCCTCTTCTTAGAGCAAAAGCTGAACATTTCGCATCTGAATTAGGAAAACAGACTTCAAAGCGAGTGCAGGGTGGCTAGAGGGATTCAAACAATGTAACGGAATTTCCTTCAAAGCTGTATGTGATGAAACCGTATTTATTTGTGTTCACTAGCATGTGCTTATAAAATTTAAAACCGTTTAAATTTGAAATTTTATTACTGTGTAAATATACGAAAGAGTTTTTCTCTAGGTTGTAAAAAAATCTATTTATTTTGGTATCCAAGATACAAATGTGAATATAATACTTTTTAATTTATTATTTCAACCTACTTCGGCAGCCGCATGGTCTAAGGCGTCACTATAATATAAGATTAGACTGCCGATTACAGGGAGATGGGGGTTATAATCCCGGACGGGTGTAATGAGGAGGGTTTTTTACAAATGGTTTTCTGATCTCCCTACATGAAAATGAGAGTACACATTCTCACTCCCTAACTCACTAAGGACAGGGAGATCGAGGTTCGAATCTTGGTCGGGTGAACTGGGGTTGGTTTTTCCTAAATAGTTTTCCACTCTTCCCCTCCACGCAAATGCGGGTTCACTTCCTCTAATTCATCCTTCCCAATTCCTAATCCATTAGCGTAATTAGTACTTAAAGCGTATAACCCGAACGGGTAGTAAGATGCGGTGCTAAATAATAATAACAAAAATATATATATATATATATATATAATTCAATGTACTCGTGTATCTTTTGTTGGCACAACCGATTGATAATATATTATTTTTAATAAAATCATTATTCCTATATTTGTGACTTTCGAGCAATGTTTGCAATAAAACCATATGCTAGCAGTCGGTTACCAGCACTCCATGGTGAATGGACTTTATACATATTGATTTGACCTGTACTAAGCTTTTCTATAGTTTTTCTACTCACCAGTATTTACCTACGTGATATAGTATTACTGTACCATTGTGTTAATATAATTAGTATAAACTTTATTTGAAACCTGTTTGTTTAGCCATGTTTTCACCAGTAATTGTATGTATATCTAAAGCTTGTTTTTGTTTACTCAATATTTGTGTTTGTTTACTAACCGTTGCTTTTTATTATTATTATTATTATTAGCACCACGTCTTACTACCCGTTCGGGTTACACGCACTTACGCTAATGTGTAATTGTAGGGTGATTGTGAGAAGAAATGAAGGACCTACAGTTTAACGTGGAATCCGAACCACGGTGGAGGCCTGGCATTCCTCACATTTACAAGATGTCTTGTCAGAGGTGAAGGAAGGGTTTGGTAATCAGATAAATCTTTGCCGCGACCGAGGATTGAACCCCGGCCGCCAGCACAGAAGTCTGATACCCTACCCCTAGACCGCCAAGTCACCTCCGTTGCTTTTTAAAACGTTCTATTCTATGAACAAAATGTATGATATTTGGTGGCAGTGATAATATAAAATATAATTTTTATTTTTCTTAGAGAAAATTGTATGTGATAACATTATAACGGACAAACGAACGAACATAAATTCAACATCAAACTATACTTCTAAGACAACTTATGAATACAGCCTCATTAAAATATTAATTCTCGTATACCAAATAAATACAAACTAATGTATTTTCATTCACAATCATTCTCCTAACACCGGTTCAAAATCTAGCAAAGAAGTATTTACAATCGGCGGTTAATCAAAACACGTTGTAAAACAAGAACCAATGCATCCTCCCCAAATTATTCAATCATATGTTTAGCAGAACTCCGAGACTTTCCTCAACTAAAACAAATTAAATTACCTAGAATATAATAAAATAATATACTGGATTCGTCAAGGAATGTTTCAAAATAATGTGTGAAAAGTTGTAGAGAAAAAGTTATGTAATGTGTAATACGCAGGGACCAAATTTTGATGACATTCCATCTTTTTTTTATATATAATAATTTACAGACAAAACAATGAATTACATAAACTCTGTTCATGATCCTTGGTTTTAGAAATACATTTTTATGTAGTATTTTATTGGTCTAAGCCATTTTTATTCAATTTTAGGGATTTTTGAGTAATCTTAAGACATTCATGTTGAATTTAAATACTATGGTATCAATATTTTTTTTATAAATGTATACATTTTTAAACACATCGTTTTGTGAATAAGAAGGTAATATAGGCCAAGAACTTTGTATATTCTTTGCTTGTCTAGTTGTAAACTACGAATATTTACACTAGTGAAGTAAAGATTAGGAAGGCAGACTTTTAAAAATAAGTGTACCCGCATTTGCGTTGAAGGAGAGTGCATATCCGTTTAGGAGAAAGCTACTTCGGTAAACCAAGCCAAGATCATAACCCCGACCTCTCGGTCTCCGGAAAACCAGACCAGATGAGTCTGACACCTTTGCCCTAACCCCCACCGGTGCGACTTAGCTAATATGGAAAACTAAATATCTCAGCATAAGGAAATTTGCATGCTCAATAGACTAACAGTTTATGTGATTTGTACTTAATAAAACCTATGGTAAAAGGAATGGCTCAGACTTACATTCATAAAAAAAAAAGTTCACATGACCCAATAAAATAAATATAAACTTTAAATGGTGTCTATTTCATTTTAATACTAGGAAATATCCACAGATACCTCACAAACAATTCAAATAAATATAAAATTATTGATTTTTCATACAAAACTCTCTAAGGTAAAAGAAAGATCTCAGAAATATCTACTAAAGAGAGTTCACATTACACGATCAGATTAAAAAAACTATAGCTGTCCTTACCCGCCTCGGTGGCGTAGTTGGCTAACGCGCTTGTCGTGTTGAGATCGACTGCTGAGGACGGGGAGATCGAGGTTCGAATCTCGGTCGGGTTAACTGGTTTTTTTTCCTAAATGGTTTTCCACTCTACCTCCACGCAAATGCGGGTTCACTTCCTCTAATTAAACCTTCCTAATTCCTAATCTATTAGAGTAATTAGTACTTAAAGCGGATAACCCGAACGGGTAGTAAGACGTGGTGCTAAATATTAAATATTATTATAGCTGTCCTTGGTTATTCTATAATCAACATATATGGAATTAGGAAGATCTCGGACTTACTTACATAAAAAAGTTCACATGACCCGATCAGATAAAAAATCTAAAATCTAAATGGTGTCTCTTACACTTCAATACTACAAAATTTCCAGACACCTAACAAACACTCATAATAACTCCAAAAATATCAATTTTTCACATAAAACTCCCCGAGTATAAATGAAAAGCTCGGAATTACCTACTTAAAAGTTTATATGACAAGATCAGATAACAAATATAGCTGTCCCTAGCTCTTCTATGATCAACATATATGGTAAAAGGAAGATTTTAGACTTACATTAAAAAGTTGACATAGCTTGATCAGATAAAATATAGAAAATTTAAATAGTGTCTCTTACACTTCAATACTATAAAATTGCCAACGACACCTAACAAATAATAATAATAATAATTCCAAAAATATCAATTTTTCGTATAAAATTCTCCTTGGATTCTGCTTGAAATTACCTACTTAAAGAGAGTTTACATGACACGATCAGATAAAATTAATAGCTGTCACTGTATCATCTATAGTCAAGATATATAGTAAAAGTAAGGTCTCGGATTTACATTAAAAAATTCAGATGACCCAATCAGTTAAAAAATAGAAATTTTAAAAGATGTCTATTGCATTTTAATACTAAAAAATATCCAGAGACACTCCACAAATAATTAAAATAACTATAAAAAATATTGATTTTTCATATAAAACTTCCCGAGGTAAATGAAGAGCTCGGAATTACCTACTCAAAGAGAGTTCACATGACACGATCGGATAAAAAATATAGTTGCCCCTTAATCTTCTATATTACATATTGAATTATTCAAATAAATGGTACGAAATTACTTACAAACTTTCCCAAACGAGTATATCTCCTTATTTTCATAGGAAGAGTCTTTTAGAAAACACAAACATATTTTTTGTGGTAAACATTGGTAACATTTTAAAATATTACAGCACTACAAATTTATAATGATGTATTTTGTATCTCAAATGGTTACGTAGATACGGGGTCAAAATTGGAAAGCTCCACAAATGTACAGCCCCAGTAATTTTGATGCGAAAATTTAGGTTCGGGATCACATAAAACTTAAATATTTTTTTTTAAGCTAAAGGGCAAAAATGTTCACGATTACAATACATTTTCTTCATAATGAGAACGTTACAAAAAGTTTTTCTGTTTCATGAAAACAGATATTATATAAACTATTGTTTGATTACGATATTTTTATGGATTAAATAATAATAAAACCGTTCGGGCTATACGCACTTTTACGCTAATATATAACGTCGGAACCGGACCACGGTTGAGGTCTGGCATTCCACACATTCAAAAATTGTGATTAAAACACGTCTTGTCAGAGGTGAAGGAAGGATTTGTCAATCAGATAAATCTGTGCTGGGACCGAGAATTGAACCCCGGACCCTCAACACAGAAGTCTTGACACTTTACCCCTAGACCATCAGGTCACCAATTAAAAAAAATCAGCTAAAACAAGCATCTATTAAAAATAAAAATCACGAAAGTTTTCTACTCAAATTAATTGTATGCATCATCCATTCTTGTTTACATCCTGTGTGAACGCAAGAAACGTCACATCCTATTCCATTCACAGCGACGCTTCTTGGAACAGACATTCTAGACTCTAGGACACGCGATGACTGGTCTTTCGATTTATTCTTTATTTAGATTATTTGCACGACTTACAAACTAATGAGATTCTACAAAATACAAGATAGACAGATACCAGCATTTAATTACATTATTGGCATCCCGCTTCGGCGGCTGAATGGTCTAAGGCGTTATACTCACAATATGTTGGACTGCCAATGACGGACAGATCGGGGTTCGATTCCTGGTGTGATGTACTGAGGATGATCATTTTTTTCCCCCACTCTCCCTACACTTTAATGCTTTACTACCAGCCCTGTGACTTCGGCAAGCAAGAAAGCCAACTTGGTTAATTTTTCACCTGATTATGACCCGCTCAAGTATGAATCTCATATACGTAAAGTGCTAAATATTTTGGGAATCTTTATTACGATCCAAAGCGACGAGGCTACACCACAAATAAAATAAAACTATATAAATTACAAATGCCACGCAATCTATAAATAGTTAAAAGCCCACACGATTCTCTGTAGATTAAACATAAAATGTCTAGCATCCCTCGCAAAGAAATCGATGGGTCCCTCCCTCCCACAAGATACAGGTCTAGAAACGCCACTGACCGAAGTGTAAATATAGTAAGAGAATGATAGGATTTTTTTCTTCTCTGGGAAAGCTTTGCTCTTTTCGTGTCCAGAAAACGAGTCGGTGGTAGTATATATATCTTTCTAATCATATAATGTCGGTTGGCCAAGCGGTTTCATAACAGCGCGGGCTGGGCTGTCTTCGACACGCGAAGCCGCCGACATTGACATTTTCAAGGATGAACTTGAAATGTCGACCCAACAGGAAAGCATGCAAATGAAATATCTTCATGCTCGTTTCATTTTTAAAGAAAATAAAACTTTCACTAGTAAAATAAAGAGTCAAGTACTTTTGATTTTAATTTATAATAATAATATTTAGCACCGCGTCTTACTAACCGTTCGGGCTATACGCTTTAAGTACTAATTACTCTAATGGATTAGGAATTGAGAAGGTTGAATTAGAGGAAGTGAACCCGCATTGCGTGGAGGGAGAGTGGAAAACCATTTAGGAAAAACCACCCCCAGTTCACCCGACCGAGATTCGAACCTCGATCTCCCCGTCCTCAGCAGTCGAGCTCAACACGAAAAGCGTGTTAGCCAACTACGCCACCGAGGCGGGTGATTTTAATTTAACTTATAGGTATGCTTTCAAGGACAATAGGGTGCCACACATTAAGGTTTTGAAAATGGTGGAATGAGGGTGGGTTGGAGTCCTATCTGCTGGGGGTGTGGCACCCCCTACCCTTCCTAGAAAAAAATTTCAAGAATTTAACGTTGTAGAAGAGAATTTTGGAGCATCATGAGTCTCAAATGTTTGCAAAAAAATATATCTGAAAGTTAATAAAAAATAAAATGTAGTTTGTAGCTGAACCAATTGAAAAGAAACGTATTTTTCATAAATTTATTGAACATAACAAAATTAAAAGAAAGTTGTTGAAGAGGGAATTAGAAGAAATCTACATTTTATCATTTTTATCTCCGTTAACTCAGATATCGATTATTCAAAGTTGTTGATCGAAAATTGCAGCCAAATCCTAAACACAATTTATTTATTTTTCAAAATGCTGAAGTGATTTTAGGGGCTACGGGGGTGTTCGACCCCCTCCCCTTTTCCCCAACCTCCATATACGTTGCATGGAAGTCAACAGGAATAGCTTCGCTTACAAAATTAAATAAGAACAAAATTCAGCAAATCATGAAAGGTTAGGTTAAGTTAGGTTGGGTAGGAACCATATAAATTATGGGAGGATTCAAAGCAAGGTTAGTAGTTCTAGGCTATTGCACTTGGACTTATTATGATCTCTTCCTTATGTTGTCGTGGAGGAACTCAACCCTCTTCCCCCTCCCCCTGCATCAGCGGAGAATCTTGACCCCCCACCCCAAAGGGGAGGAAATTGACTCTCCAAAAGTGGAGGAACTAAATAATGGCATTACGGGGAGATAAAACCAGTTTTCGTGAAGGAAATCAACAGTGCCCTTTTAGGAAGCCCCCCTTACTCTTTAAAATAATTACAATAGATTAATACAACAAAAGGCTATGAGGTTCGATGTCAATAAGCGGTGTTGCCATATGGGGCTCAGAAGCTACAAGCAGTGGTGGTCGTTTGATTCACCTACCTAGTGCGCTTCTGCGATACTCCAGGACACCTATTTGGAAACATCCATTGTGATGATAATCTTAAAAATCTGTCTATTCATGAGAAAATAAAATATGTTGGTCCTCAGCTGTTTCCTAGTTTATGTTGCAGACAGTGGCGGCTCGTAGCTAGAAATAGTGGGGGTGCTACTATATAATTTTTTTAGACTTTGTTTTACAATTGTGTAAAAGGAAAAATAATGTATAAAAAGAAAATTTATTCAGGAACTAGATAAAATCTTAACAAAAAAAACTTTTTTACTTACTTTAACTTAAATGGTTACAGTTCAAGCTTGATCTATTCATTTAAAAATGAAATCAATTTTTCTTGTTTTAATTTGCGCAAAAAGTTTAATAATTTTCTCCTTGATCTCTAGATGACAATTGAGGAAATTTTTCTCCATTGAAAGTACTGCAAGCGCATTTAGTCTTTCTGTTAAATAAAAGAACCTGAAAAAATGAATAAAATATCTGGAAGCAAAATAATAATATTATTATAAAGGTCAAATTCTAGATTAGAGAGGGTCATGTCTCTTATACCTACTATTACATTCCAATTCAAAAGTGACCCTAACTCGAGCAAGACGTGTCGGGTTTTGAGCCGAGTTCTTCAATGGTTTTATTTATGTGATATCAATAAACAATTGATTTGTACAGTGAACGTAAAATTGCTACGATTTTTTTTTTAACGTTGAGAAAAGTTTGAGTTCTGTAGAGTTTTGCGACCAGACCTATTGTAGGTTGTAGATTCAACTATTATTTAATGAAAACAACTAAAAATCTGCTGCTACTAGCTGCTCTTCTGCTGTTGGTGCAAGTTTTTGTAATTAAAAACAAATGTCCAAAGACGCTCAAGAGTCTAGTAACGAGTATATTAAAAAGTTCGGACAAGATTTTACGAGAAAATGTTCCCGAGTGAAATATATGGGAGATTTTTTTAACTCTTACTATTAACATCAGATTCATTTATTTCTAGTCTACGCGAATTATCTCGGAAAAAAAATTAAGTCTTTGGTACCAGAAGCATTATTATTAATTGCGCCAAGTATTAGAGTAAGGGAAGCTCCAGTTATGTTACAGTTGAATCAACTGACTGTGAATCAAATTATTCTTCTGATGACGATGCATAGTTGTAATTGACTGTATTTTTCGTAAATACAGATTTATTTTGAACTTTTAATTTCACTTTCTTTCTTCATAAGCAACTACGTATTTAGTAAGAAATTTAATGTTAATCTTTAATATATAACTAAACACTCAAAGTTTTTTTAAATAACTTTATAATTAGATTTTAGAATTTTGACAGCATTCTCGATCTTTCTTTTCTATTGTCATTTAAAATCCGAATTTTAATTAACGATCACTGAAAAGGGCGGAATTTAAATTTTAGCCTAAATAAAAGTTTTTTTTCTATATAAGTCGACCATATTCGATTTTTAAATTTTTGCTCCGGATTCGTATTCAGCGACTCCAAAAATCCCCGGTTACTGAGTTTTACTTAAATTGGAAATATTTTTGAAGAAATTTCCCACCATATTGAATCCGCCATTTTGTTTTTTCAAATTTTGATATTGTATTCGTAATATGCGACCCCAAAAACGCCCGAGTACTGAGTTTCACCCGAATTGGAAAAAATCTACTTTTGGCCAGCTTTTCGGGATTTGGCCCCATTGTGCGCTTTAGGTGAGGGATACCCCTTGAGACCTTACTTGAAAAAATTATTCCCACCCCTTTACCTTCACAATACTTTGTAAACATGAAAGTCTCCTTATATAATGTTATAAATTTACCCATTTTTAAATTTAGTTTCTTTAAAACTAAAATTCACATCTCTGTTTTTCATTCGAGATAAATTATTTAATTTATTTAGGTTTGACCTTTTTTTTTATCACCGCATCTTACTACCCGTTCGGGTTATACGCCTATGTACTAATTAATTATCTAATGTGTTAAGGATTAGGAACGTAGAATTTAGAGGAAGTGTAGCAGGATTTGCGTGAAGGGAGAGTAAAAAAAAACATTTAGGGAAAACCATCCTCAATACACCCGACCTAGATCGAACCTGGATCTTCCAATCTTCGGTAGTCTAGTCTAATGTGAGAGTAGTCCCCTAGAACATGTGGTCACCGAAGCAAGTCCTCAATTAAAGTTTTTTTTTCTTCTATTTTTACTTAAGTATTGCGCAATTTGCACAGAGGTTTGCTGGTTAACAACTACAGGCAATCAGCTTGCGAAGTCTTGGTTTATTTATACTCTCAAAGGTATCGGCTACTTTAACTACGTCTGCCTCATTTAATTTTAAACTTTGTTTACAAAGACAGTTAAGACGAGCTTATTTTAAAAACTAAAACCTTGATTCTAAATATCACCATAGCTTAAGGCGATTTTTTTTTGCCATCATAATAAATGTGACCTTGAACAGTCATAAAGTCGAACTTTACGTCTTTATACATGCCTAGTTGGTATTTATGGCTTTTTTTTTAAATAATGTATTTTACTTTTAAGTCTTATTCTTTGACCATTACCTTTTGCCATTCATTTGTTCTATATTAAGATTAAGTGTCACATGTTGTTTTAGTATGTAAAGGTAACCTAAACACTTTTCTATACACAACTTTTATTTCATATTTGTTACAAGGCTATAAACTGGAAATTCACACAATAACAAAGAACAAAATACTCCACAAAAGATGATTTTTTTAAAGTTCAATCATTCCCCTCAAAAATATTATTATTAATGTTTTTTTATTCTCCTCAATGCATAAGTTAATTTCTCATTGGAGTCTTAAGAAATGCCAAACACCTACAGCCCAATACACATTTAAAAGTTAGAACACAAATTGATTAAAGGGATTTTTTCTATTTAAAGTATTTAACGTCCACTTTCTAAGCCAACTAATTGTAATAAGATTAATGTTAGTGAAATTTGTGTGTACCGCGTCTTACTACCCGTCTGGGCAGTCATATCTACACTAAGGATAAAGAGGGTAGGATTTAGAGGAAGTGTATCAACGTTTGCGTGAAGTGAGAATGAGAAACCATTTAAGAAATGTGAGTCTTGACCCATCGGCAAATCAGACAAGACGGGTAGAGTAACTAGGGTGGTGGAACTTGATTCTTTTGCCCACGTGGTCACCCGTGCGAGTTTTAATAAATTAAATTGTGAAAATTAAAGGTACTGCTCTATTTTTACTCACCAAAGAGATAGTAATAAAAATAAACCCACTTCGGTCCCCACATTATCTAAAACGTCATTATCGCCGATGACTGGAGCATAGAGGCTCATTTCCCGTGTAGATGAAATGAGTGTTTGTTTTTCTTTCAAAATGGTGTTTACTCTCCTTCCACGCAAATTCGGGTACACTTCCGCCTAAATTCCACCTTCTCAAGCCCTAACACCATATCGTAATTAGTCGTTCAATCTGAGCGCGTAACAAGGAACTACGGGGAGATGTGGGTTCGAATCCCGTTCGGGTGTACTGAAAAGGTGGTTTCACCTAAATGGTTTTCTACGCTCCTTCTACGCAAATATGGGTACACTTTCTTTAAAATTCAACCTTCCTAGTCCCTAACACAGTAGTTTTTTTTACATAGGCGTATAACCCTAACAGGGTATTAAGACGCGTTACAAAAAAAAATAGCATTACTAAACCTTCTCAGTAATATTACCTCGATTAATAAAGTGACAACCCCCGACTTTAAATACAAATTAAACGATATATCGACTTACCTGCTGTGTTTCCGGCACGGCGCGTGTGGCACGTCTACGTCATTCTCGCCCCCATCCCCCGCGTATAGACAGACAGACAGACAGACAACTAGACACGTGCTTAGCAAACGCACAATTCTGCTTAACGTTTAACGATCACCACTGCACACGCGACACGGAACATCCACAGCAGACCTCCCGTTCAGATCGACCGCGACTCCTTACTGAAGGTTGTTCACTACTGGTTACACGCGCTCGCTCACATACACAGACACACACACTCACACATACCTGGTCCGGCGACCATACCTTGTCTGGCTTGCAGCTGGTATTCCTTCTATGACGACAAAGCAGGACAAATCCGTCATGTCAGTTCTAAGGCATTCAATGTATGTTATCAAAATACCAGGACCGTACAGAGGATGGGTTTTTTTTGGGGGGGGGGG
>CABFVX010001135.1:117189-158718 GCA_902151425.1 Timema shepardi | reverse complement strand
CCCCCCCCGCTCCACCCCTCAATGCAGCTGTACAAGAAGCTCAGGGTCCATCTGGGTAAGATTCAACCAACATAGTTACTGTCGGTGGAAAGGTCCAGTTATGGAAAAAAAGACACTAACCGGTGTTTGTCTGGGTATATGGAGGGAAACCACAATGTTTATATGTCAGTTCTCGTCTGTACAAAAAAAAAGTCCAGTTACGAAATAATTAACTTGCCTCATTCCTTCCGTAGATTTGTTCCTGAGATTCCTCAGTAGCTGGGGGGCGCCGAGCAGGGCCTCGGTTAACACAGCCAAGAAACCCACCGTCTGCACGAAAATGTGGTGCTCGATAAAGAGGTACATGAGGAGCGAAGTGGCGATAGTGAACAGTAACATGAAATCAATGTATGACATGAAGTCTGTCCACGCCCAGAAATAACGTTTGTCAAAATCTGAAACAGAAACACATACTAGAACAAATACTAGCTTATAGGCAGTCATACGAATGACACTAATTTTTTTTTTTTCATTTTTGAAATATAATCAAATCCTAAAAATATTCAAAATAGTTGAAAATAATTTAAGTAAGCAGAAACACACTCAACCAAATGGCAGGTGGAAGATATTGTGGATATTAAAATTTTTTTATCTCTCGTAGTTTTAAATTTAAATGGGTGTTAGATAGGAGTGTGCAAAGCTTCAAAACTTCGACTTGGCTTTGAAATGAACATCAGTTTTGACTTTGCTTCGAAACAAATTCTGGCTTTGAAATTTCGTCAGTAAAAACAATGACAGCTAAAATAATTGATTTATGTTCAATGATAGCCATTCTGAGCTCTTTTGTACATTACATATTAATATTTATGTGGAAAAAAAAAGCTGAAGAAATTGAATTGCATGTTGTGATAGTAACCTGATTTGTCAGAGAAGTACGAAATATAACAAACAATTGTACAATAAAACATTTCCAAAGAAATTTTATTGCATAAAGTAATTTAAATAACCACAATATATTTTTCGAGCATAAAACAACTAAAAGAAAATATTTGAACTACGACTCGGCTTCGAGAATATTTCATTTAATTTGAGTTTGTTTTGAAATGAAAAAGTGAACTTCGTACACCCCGAGTGTTAGATGTTGTTTTATGTCAAGTATACAGGTAAAAATTAGTTTGATCAACTAAAATAATGCAATCTTTTAATATATGTTACACAATAAGAAAATTCAAGTATTAACGAAAATTTAATTTTAGTTTTGTTTAAAGTGAGTTTGATAGTTATGGTTTGAAAATTATGTATATTTAACCTGTAAGATAAACAAACATGGTAAAGTAGCTTAGTTTTGGATTAATATGTACATAGTATTTACAAACGGTCCAATTTGTTTTATTTGATTACCACCAACTGTAATAATTATTGTTACAAACCACTAAAATATATACAGTGAGACACAAATTTGTAAAACTGAATCAGATTTTGTGATAGGGAGAGAAGATGTTAGTGTGGGTTAATAGTCCAATTTTCATAGGAAGGATCTTTAAGAAAATACAATATTTTTTTAGACTATTATATTTTTTATTTTGCGGTTGTGGCCTCAAGATATATTATAATAGATAAAATAATGAATTAAACTGTATTATATTCACTCTTTTATCTTGTTATGACTTACCACTAAAATAAATAAATGTTTTTATAACTTAGATGGCATCATCAACCACCCTTGTTTCAGCTGGTTCACCATCATAATTTCAGAAAAGCATACAGCATTTTAGTAGCTCTAGTTTGAAAGGCATTTTTTAAGGGAACCACACACAAAAAATAAACATAAGTTAATTTTAAGGTTCATGTTTCAATAAAGTAAAAACGGTTAATAAATAATAATTAAACACAAATTAATTGTTTGTGTGAATGTTTTGTCTGCCAGAAGTAACAACAAATCAACATATGTTAATGCATAACATATGGTTTAACAAATAGATGTATGGTAACTTTTCCCGGCTGTCAGATACCCCCTCTCCTGCTATGATGCTCTATACCAACAACTCTTATTAAATCCATGCAATTAAATTTTCAAATGGCTTATCAGATTAGGAAAATTAAAATGTAAACATATTCATACAAGGAATATGTTTATTTTTTTTAGTGCTTTTATGAAAGAACTAACCTAAAACAATTCAAACAATTATTTAACAGACAAAAATAAAAACACCACCAATCACCAATGATTAAACATTCTATAAGCCCTACGTACAGTACAATTTTCATAAGAATACACTTATCCAACAGCTAGAAAATCTACAAGATCTACTTTCATGTATCTGTACATCAGGTAATGTATTCAGCAGCCATCACTTTACCAATACATTAAATAGTAAAATGTTACCAATTTTGGCTGTAAAAAAAAATTTGTTTTCTCTAGGCTCTTCCTATGAAAATTGGAATGTATAAACAATTTAAAGAAACAAACATTCACCATTTAAAAATATTAGTGGAAAAAACTAACAGGGTTGCCACTTTTTTCTTGCTACCAAATTCCCTGTGTGTTCCAGGTTTTCCAAACGGAATTGACCCCTTTTTTCAGATAGAAAGAGTGAAAAAAGAGTAATAAAATTTAATTTTTGATCAAATTGACTTTATCATATTTCCTAAGATCTACTATTTTAACCTATCAGTCAAATGTATCAAATTAACAAATATTCCAGTATTTTTTAATAGATTATTAAAAATTCCTTGTGTTTTTCCAATTTTTTTCAGACACAAAAAATCCTAGTTCTCCTCGTTTTCTAAACATGTGGCAACCCTGAGCTAATTGTCATAAAGGGTGTTTGTAAACTCAACGTCCAAACTGCACATATAGTTTGTTTGAATCAAAAATAATACAAAACCCTATATAAGCTTACATCTGGCCAACTATGCTAATGCCATCAATTTATGTTTAAAGTTTTGGTGCGCAACGACGGGAGAGCAAAGCTGTGGAACCATGCGTGCACAACAAGTTGCATAGGAGTTAGGCACATGGCACTGCACACCTTGACATCTTGGAGCACGGCAGCAGAAACTACCATAATTAATAGAAAACAATGCACCAGTGGATCTAGAAATATGTTCTGAGGGTCATTATTAACGATCCTACATCACAGGAAGTGCTTGCCATTATTACATGTGCAGTACTATGTGCCTAACTCCTATGAAACTTGTTGTGCACGTATCCTTACACAGCAATGTTCTCCCGGTGCTATTCGCTGAAATTTTGAACACAATTTAATGGTATTAGCATAGTTTGCAGGATGTAAGTGTATAGGGATTTTGTATTGATTTGGGTTGAAACAAACTATATGTGCAGTTTGGACGTTGAGTTTCTAAACACTCTGTATAATAAGCATAGAGACAGACAAGAATAACATTTTAAAAGAAAGAATATAGAAAGATAAAGAAATATCAGCTACCACCTTGCTCTAGAGGGCAAGGTAACAATAGAAATTCTAAAATCGACCATCAATTAAATCTTAGGGAGTGGAGCTAAATTGTATTTCCCCTACCCCCTTTCCCATCCCAGGCTTATTAGATTTGACGTTTCTACTAAATTTTGTCCGAAGGCATTTTTATTAATTTTTTAAAATGCTTAAAATATAAGTTATTTGCATCCTTTTAGTTAAATTTAAAGTTTGAATTAAGCCGTTAACAGCTATGCTGTTAGGTGTAATAATTATAAAAAATAAATATGTAAACACACATAAACAAACAATTTAGTGCTCAAAACCCCAACAGAATTAATTAGACGAGACTGGCGCCTTTGCCTGTGTGACTACCTGTGCGGGTTTCCCCTCAGTTGCTAAACTAAACTGATATTTTTAGTATATGTGTATAGTTTAAATACAAGTGAGTTTCCCAGATTAGAGCAATACTAAAGCAATGCAAAATGAGTTAAACAATAAAGCAATGAGTGCAGGAATGGTCTATTTGCCAGTCGAGCGTGTGAAGCTGTGGAGACACAAACATACCACTGAAGGAGTGGCCTGCATAAAGCTCCTTACTGAGACGAAACGACACACTGCGATCTTCCGTCTTCCCTGCTGTTGTCATAGAACACGTCTGGTTAGTTATCACACCTTTTACAAGCTCAGGGGGGAAAAAACAACCTTTTACCAATTTTAATTGGTTAATTATAACCTTAATATAAAAATCTTTCCATTTAAAAAACTAAATGAAACAAAACAAATTTAACTATGTCGTAAACATTAGATATTAAGATACTTAAAAATCGTATTTCAGTTTGTAGGAGCCACAAATATATGTATAATTTTTCCTGTAAATTTAATTATACACTGGCTATGTTAAAAAAATAATATGCCCCCACCACACCCCTTTATACCTTTTGCTCCTGATAACCTCAAATAACCATAAACCTGGAAATACAATTTTATTTAGCGTCAACCTTGAATCAAAGTCAGGTTTTCTGTATTATTTCTTTTTGTGAGAGAATTAGTTGGAAAATATGACCTTCCGTGTGTATTATTAATTAAGACTACCGGTATCATATCTGTCTTTGTACATCCTTCAAATCGTTGGACTGACGACTAAATTAAGAACAAACAAATGCACCCACTCATTGTGGGATGAACCGGGATGTGATCTAACAACAGTATTTTTGGGATAGCAAACAACTTTTTAGGTCCAAAACAAAAAATTGCTTCATTTAGTTTGATTTTGTACACATAATTATATCATCAGTTCATGAATATTTATCATGTGCATAGTGATTTTTGATAGGAAACATTTCAATGAAAGGAGGCCCTAGCCAGATCTTGTGATGTTGATAACAAATATTCTAGAACTGTTGAGATTTAGACTGGAGCAATATTTTATTTATTTTGTTCAAAAATGTTTTTTGTTATATATTTTTTTTAAACGCTTACCATTATTCATGTTTCCCTCTATTGCATGTTAAAGAGTATAGGATATCCTTGGGATTGAGTTTAATATTTCTGTGTTTCACTATCCTATGCTCAAAACTAAATTGAACTATTTTGCACTGTCAACCAAAGAGGTTGGAAAAGGTCAAAAAGAAAATTCATAAAGAGGAAAATGTATTCAAGTTGACAAAATATGGAGCATTTAGAAAAAATTGACTTTAACAGAATAAAAATAATAACAAACTAAGTGTGGGATTATAGTTTTTTTTTATTTATTACAGTCATTCTTTTGCCATATGTATATCAAAATGCACAATAAATAAATGATGTCATCATTTATATCAATAAAATGAAGAGTCTGTGAAGAACATTATGTGATATCTACATTAAGCAGAGGATTGAAATTTTAAAATTTGTGGCCCCTGTGTACAAGCATGTGCATTTTAAAAATGGAATTTTAAATTTTTGGCTGGATTTTTTAAAATTTTTTAAAAACTTGGCTGGAAGAAATAAAATGAAGATAATTTTTTTCTGTCTGTTTTAAGAGAGAGAAAAAAAGTGTGTTGCAGAATACTTCTGCTCATGGTAAATAAATAAATATGCTTCATTTAGGTCTAAATTTATATTGCGTTGAGATGACCAAACCTTTAAAAAATATTTGGAATTGTAATATACATACTCTATCACTCTACATGGTGAATATATATTTTACAAACAATATTGTTGGGTATCTGATTGTTATTTAATAAATATAATAAAGACATATATAAGAAAAGATAATAACAAGCACCTTGAATTCAAAGAGAAAGAAGTGTGTTCACCATAACTAAATAAAAAAAAAGAGTATATTTTCATCCATCATGATTTTAGTAGTAAAAGAAGAAAAATCTGTGTGCAAAAATTGTTTGAATTATAGTGATCACAAAGCCCACCTAGAATTTGCCCAAATGACATGTATAAAATCAGTCGTACCATATTGTCAAATGTGCACTTTTAAGGTGTGTTAGTTTTTTTAAGCAAAAAACTAACATATCCACAGTAAAATGATGAAGACTAACTACAACCTAAAGAAATTAAGGATAAACATATTATTGAACATTGTAGTTTTCTCCATGTTTGTTTTTCATTGACAGAAGACAAGCCAAAGTACAGTCTGATTTTAATAGGATGGAACTTCTTTGACTGTCACTAACATTAATAAAACAATTTGAATATATTTATACATGAAATCGTCTTATCTCCAAATGTCACTTTTAAGATATTATCAACCTATAAAATAACACTTAATATAGTAAAATGTTATAAATGTTAGCAGAAAAAAAAAGTTTGTATTTTATAAAAGTTCCTTCCAACTAAAATCATTATTTTATGTTTACATCCTACTTAAAAGGTCTAGGATAAATCCCACTAAATATTTCTGAAAGATTCCAACATAATTGCCGGCTGGGAAGGCCCAGGAGGTGGAAGGCCTCTGAACTTAGTGATGTTTTAAGGTGTCAGTCCTAGTTCGATGCCCACATGGTCTAAGGCATCACTCTCGTGTTGGACTAGATTGCTGATGACAGGGTGATCAAAGTTTGAATCCCAGCAGGGTGTACTGAGGGTGATTTTTCCAAAAGAAGTTTCCGCTCACCCTTTATGCAAATGCAGTTACACTTTATCTAAATGCAACTTTCATGTCTAATTTTTTTAGCACTGTGTATTACTACTAATTCGGGTTATACACTTATGCACTAATTATACCTATGGGTTAGGGGGTATGAAGGTTTAAATCAGAGGAAATGCACCCACATTTGTGTGAAGGGAGTGTGGAATATCATAGGGGAAAACTACCCTCTGTGCACCTGACTGAGATCGAACCCCAATCTTCCCCTAGCATGTTAGAGTACACGGCTGCCAAAACCGGTCTCATCTCTAACTCATTAGCTTAATCAGTAGATATGTGGAAACCGAAACAAGTAGAAGGCTTAAGACACAGTGTTAAAAACAATTAATCTTTTCAGAATTCTGGGTTCCTGATGTAAAGGTTCAATCTCAGCTAGTTGAACTGTGGGTTATTTTACACACATGATTTATTGACGCAGTTTTATATCTCCAATTAATACCAATGTGAGTGAATTTTTTTCTAAACAACAATTTTAATCCCATTTAGTTAAATCAAGCTTTTGATAACCATGTGAGTTGTTACTATAATAAAAATGGAGGGTAGGCTGTATAAAACCAACATTTTACCACTCTTAAGCCCCAGGCAGAACCAATCAGACGAGACTGATGACTCTGCCTGTGTACCCACCAGTGCAGGTTTTTCTTCGGTTAATAAAATAAAGGAGTGCTGACAGCAGAGAGTGCTTGCATAAGCTATTTGTAAACAGACAAGAGTGCAAGTGTGTATCCAACAAGCAGGTGGAACTGATGGTAGAAGAACCATGAGAGAGCAAATCAAACCAACACGCAGGTAGAACTCATTAGTAGAAGAACCATGAGAGAGCAAATCAAACCAACACGCAGGTAGAACTCATAGTAGAAGAACCATGAGAGAGCAAATCAAACCAAAACGCAGGTAGAACTCATAGTAGAAGAACCATGAGAGAGCAAATCAAACCAACAAGCAGCTGGAACTGATGGTAGACAAACTATGAGAAAGCAAATTAAACTGCATTTATGAATTAAAACTAAATACAAAATTAAAAACTATTAACAAGTAATAATAAATCCCATTTTTATTTTAGCTGGTACTTTGCTATTATTGGCAATTTTTATACCTTTGTAAAGCAATTAAATCTTTCAAATGATAAAGGAATGAAATTTTAATCATGTGTAAATTGTAGTTAAGGTTGAGATACCAAAAAAAAAAAACTTGTCAAGCTAATTGAGGTATGTTTGGCTGATACGTGTGGCAGGGTTCAAGATAGTTATCAAATATTTCCAAAATACATGATAGGTTGAAACAAGGAGATGTACTTTCCCCATTATTTTTTAATCTAGCCTTAGAATATGCTATTTGGGTAGTGCAAGAAGGTAAGTAATAATTGACATTTAACAGTAGATGCAGATATTATGATACACAAATTATTTAGCTTTTTCAGGCAGCAGTAAGGTAAGTGTTGAAAGAATTGCTGAAATACGGAAAATAAAAATGTACAGAATTATTCGTCTGCATACCATAAACATACAAAGTAATACATAGATAGCCATATTGACACCCCTTGCAACATGATTGGCTAACTAGAACATGTGATGTCTTCACTTAATGTTCACTTGACATGAAAATTCTCCCTGGACAACTATTAAGTTAAGTGAACTCCGTGGTAATGGATTACATTTAAAAACCAGAGGGGAACCACACTACCTTTTAAAGTGAAAGTTAAGTGAGCATGAAATTTATAGTGATGTTTGCATTAGAGGCTTGTAAAAAAAAAGAGGTTTTGAAGTGAACCCTAAAAAGACAACCATATGATCACACAAAGAGCACATATTGGGATTAATAATTTACAGATTACTTTTAACAGTATATCATTTGACAATGTTAATGAATGTAAATATTTAGGAACAATTTTAACTAGCTATAAAGATATTGTATTTAATCGTTACACACATGATTATAAGTTGTTTATAGTTTACTAACTTGTTGTAATACCTGAACATCTTAAATGAATTTAAAATTAGGTTACTATAAAACAATCTTTCATTAACAAGTGTATTTTCCATATAGGAGACCACAATGAAACAGATGGAGAAACATTGACTGCACTGATACGGTGACTTACCTGTGAATACTCTATCCTTCCCTCTAATAATTTGAGTCCTGGCACGAACACTAACACACAAATGAACCATTGCGAACATAGTTATGTTCATGAAAAAACTTTGAAGAAGGATAGGAAGCTCATAATAAAAAAAATTATCAGTGTTTTGCCAATGTGTATTTCAACATTACAGTGTATATAGTAGAAAACATTTTTAAAAATGTAGAAGATTTTTGGATTCTTGACATGTTTGATATTCAAAAATGAATTATAATAGGCCTAAATGATATTTGCCAACCACTTCGGTGGCCAAACAATTTAAGGCGTCGCTCTCATGTTAAACTGGCCTGCTGATAAAGAGATCAGCGTTCAAATCCCGGTTGGGTCTAATGAGGTTTTTTTTTTCCCCCTAAATGGTTTCCCAAACTCTCTCCATACAATTGCAATGCTTCCTTCCTCATCCCTACCTCATTAGAGTAATTATCGTATATGTGTATACAACCTGAAAAAGTAGTAAGACATGGTGATGGAAAAAGTTACTACATTTAGCCT
The DNA here is from genome assembly GCA_902151425.1 of Timema shepardi. Taxonomy (NCBI): domain Eukaryota; kingdom Metazoa; phylum Arthropoda; class Insecta; order Phasmatodea; family Timematidae; genus Timema; species Timema shepardi. The sequence goes on along the minus strand of CABFVX010001135.1, from coordinate 149,525 downwards.
ATAGTCTGTTCCAACAAAGATGATATAGGAGCTAAGGTGGGGATACATTAAAAATAAAATATGAAAAAATAAATGGATGTTCAAAAAATATGGTAGTGGAGAGGAATGGAAGGTAATAGGAAACTGGATGAAAAGGGAAAAAATTAAAAAAGAGAAAGTAGTACCAGTAGATCATGAGTAGAAATTATCAATAAAAGGGTTTACCTTAGCATAAATAAAGACTAGGATTCGTTAACCTTGAAAGGTAACAAACACGCTTTGCCTTAATTGATTGCACTATAACACAGCTTTTAAATAGGACCATAATGTAGTCAGTCATGGTAAGACCGTTACCTTTCGGGGTGAATGGAATTCCTAAATAGTTTATATATTTGATAAAAGATTTTAACTTACCAAAACAAAATCCTTAGTGTATTTGCAATTAACAATGCAAGGCAGACAAATAAAGAGAACCCATCAGCATTTTCTGTTCTTTTGATTTCACGATACTGTGGGATATAGGGGACCATCCCACCAAATATCATGGCCGCCGCACACCCCCATTTTACTATTTTTGATAGTGATAAATCTTGTAGAATAGACTCCATGGTAGATCACAATTTATAAATGTTAAAAGAGACCCATTTTTAAATATGACATTTCAGCAATTGGGTCACTGTATCATCTTTTCTTCCTAAAACCAAATCAATGTATTTAATAATAGATACCTACTATTTTTTTGAATAAAACATTATCAAATTTAATTCAAGAAATTGGTATTTAAGCTAATGGGCCAGATTCGTAGCTAAACTTAGCACGCCTCAAGTGCGACTTAATACTAAATACAAGACGACACTTACCTAAACTTGAATATGAAACAGGCATTAAAAAAAACTAAACATTTAGGTAGTTTTTATACATGGATAAAAACAGTGTTAATGTTTTTAAAAGTGAATTTAGATCTTAACCTTATTTGCCCACTTGAACCTATAGAAAAATCTCAATTATTAGAAATGATCATTTCTTTCATTTCAATCTAGTGAACATTGGCCAAATATTAAATATGTGGGAAGCCGGGGGCCTGTTGAGTGTATTCTTATCTACATAATGATGGCAAAAACGTTAACCTTGATAGTTAAGTTAACACCCGCTTCAGTGGCTGAGTGATCTAAGGTGTCACTTTTGTGTTAGATTGGCCTGCTGATGACAGGTAGTTCAGAGTTCAAATCCCAGTCAGGTCTGAGGAGGATTTTCCTTAAATTGTTTCCCACTCTCCTCCCATGAAAATCAGTGTAGATTACCTCTTAAATGCTTCCTTCCTCATCCCTACCATATTAGAGTAAATTGTCGTAGCTAAATGTGTGTAACCTAAATAGGCAGTGAGACACTGATAAAAAAAATGAAAATAACCAAAGAATAAAATATTACTGAAAGGTTTTAGAATCATTAATCTTCTATTAATAAACGCCACTGTTATTTGCTAATTCTGCTTATCAATATAAACCAGACCTCTCTGCCTTGATGAAAATTGCTTATAAGTAGTTCTCCAAATAAAATGTTTGTAAGTATACAAAGGGAATTTATTTCACCAATTGATTTTACAGTACCTATGTATACATTTATATAATGGGCCCATACATTTTACAAAAATAGAGAAATAAGCATTTCAAACTATCAACCCTTTTTTGATGTAATTTTTATTGTGTAATAAACTGTTGGTTGTGGGTATATTTATTAACAGATTATATTATAATAAAGGATAGCTTAGTTATTGTTTTTAGTGAATGAAAAAATATATATTTCTCACCATATTCCAATGCCCAACACCTTGAAGATGTCAAATGAAGTAACAAACATCAGACTTTCTACATGTAGTGCTCTATTTACCACTGTTTAAGCTTCTTATTTGTATCCCTACTCTTTTTAGACAATGTTATCTTATCAGTTGACGTTTAGTTTAGTATTTCGCATTATGATTCATACACTTACACTCATTTACAAAGGTGAAGATTTTATATTATGTAAATACTTGGTACTTGTTTGAAATAAAAGTTTAGGACACACCAGTCACACCACACACACTTTCATTTTAGAGTTAAAAACCGGTTTTAAGGTAGGGTATAATATAAATCAATATCAATGGTTATTTTTACAGATATATAATCAAATATAATACGGCCATTCAAATATAAAGTAGTAACTAATTTTAAATATTTATAAAATACATTATTTTTCCAAGATAAATTTTACAATTTCTTAAGAAAAATAGGAATTATCAGACTACCAACCTCAAGATTGTGATGTTTACATTAATCAGCTGTTCACTTGCATACAAAACGTTGTTTGTACCGTGGTTATATTTTGTTTACAGATTTAACTATATTAAAGAATAATTTACTATTTTGTAACTATTTGTATATTTAAAAAAACATATCTAGTTTAAATAAAACTCAAAGCAGATAGTATTTGTATGAATATAACTAAAGGGAGTTTATTTGTATTTAACTTGTTTAATATGTATCATCACTCTTGCACTGTGTCAAGTGTATTTTCTTTTGTAATTCGACCCACGAATTTTGTTAGCAAGAAGAATTGCGTTTCAGTGCTGCGTTGCGTTACATACAACACTCCTTCAAAATCTGGCACTTATTATTTAGCGAGACAATTGCGTTTTTATGGGAATGAAAATACTGATAAAAAGTCACTAGCAAGTGTGAAAGTTTCTAGTGAGGTTGGTGCGCCTACAACATATGAACAGGGTCAGTGTTTTTATTTAGGCATACTTTTTTGTTTAAAAAAATAATTATGGTGTTTGATTTTTGGCCTTCATCCATATTCCTAGACTCTAGCTTCTTCTATAATGTTTAACTTTTAGCTGTTAATTTAGTATATTTTAAAGGTTAGGCTGAGTTAGGTTGGCTTATTATAAATTTTTTGTACTCTAATAGAGGCCCTAGCTTATTCTTTGAACGCACTGCTTCATCATTTCCTTAGCAGCACGATTAGAATTAATTGGCTAGACATCTGATAATCTTATGTTTTTGTATTACTGCTGGACATGTTATATTATTGAAATGAGGGTTGTAATGTACTTAAGGAGTAGGGTAATGCCGGAATCACGATCAACTTAACTTCAACTTAACCTAGCATTCACTTAAGGTTCACCTAACTTAGTAAAACAGATGTGTGATCACGATTCACTTAACATAACTGTGATTTGTACTAATAAGTACTATATTTGTAAAGTGTTTATGATCTGTGAATGTTTACTGATTTCTATCGATATATAATAACTATTTGATAAATTTATCTTTCCTATTTTAGTTCAATCTTAATTCTTTCTACTTTAGCTTAATAATACCATAAGTTGTGAAATATATTGTATATTAGAGTTGGTCATAAAACCAACAAATGCATTACTAAATGGATCTGTAGACGTCACTCCCATAATAATTGGCTGGCTAGATCACATGATACTTTTCATATAATGCTCACTTAACTTGAAAGCTCTCCCAGGACATCTTTTAAGTTAAGTTAACTGCAAGGGAACGTCAAGTTAACTGCATCGTAATCGCTTCCATTTAAAAACACGAGGAGAACCTGTCCATTAAGTTAAGTTAAGTTAATTTAACCTTAAGTGAACATTAAGTTGATTGTGATCTCGGCGTAAATGGTATTAAGAGAGTGTAATTGGCACATAGATCAGTGACTTAATGGTTTAATGTCTTATTTCAGACTAGGCCCCATGTGTACTTGAATGATGTTGACAGGAATATCGAGATTCAAATTCTCGCTCTAAATACTAAGTTAGTTTTTTTTACACGTGTGAATTTTTTCATTTTTGTTTTCCCATTCTTTTTCCACTCAAATGGTATCTTGAAACAAAAGAAACAAACATACCATTGCAGCTATTTTGTAAAGTATAATCTGTTGTTCCAAATTTTAACAAATCTCTGTGAGAAGTTAAACAAAACTGTGACAAAGGAATAAAAAAGGTTTATGTCATTCCAATGACATTACATCAAAATTTCCGTTAATGTATCTCTCAAAACTATGATTAGGCTAATATAAGTCTGGTACAATGTATGGGCCTGCCCCCAAAGATCCTTAGCGTGTCTCTGGAGGTGCGCGTATCAGTTTGGTATACACTCTACAAATAGTGTCATTATGTTTGTGCTAAACATACTACTGTACAAATAAAAGATAGTGTAATGAACTGACTGTTGGTCATTTGTAAGTATACAATTTAATTGCACTTTTTTTGTTGCTGCGCATATCATTAGCCGGCTGTGCTATGCACACTTACCTAGACTAACGGTTAGGGAAGAAAAAGGTGTACACTTGGATGGGATTCAAACTCTAACCTCTTCACTGACAAACTAGACTAAATGAGCTTGAAATTTTTTTAGTTTGTGTGTCTATCTGGCACAGATAGTACACATACATTTTAATAAAAAAGGTTAGTTCTATTAAGAAATAAAATTATCAACCTTCTACAATGGCTATGGTTGACGTCGATGGTCTTGGAGTAAAGTGCTTGCGTCAGTACCCGATGTTTGCAGGTTCAAACCCAGCTGGGGTCGACAGATTTTTCTCGACAAATAAAAATCTGTAGCACAACTTTCTTTGAAGGGGAAGTAAAGCTGTCGGTCCCATGTTGATTGTGGCATGTAATATAACCCAGAACTGTATGTGAAAATAAATTTTTCCGGCAAAATTGGTAGGCCCTTTTGCTCTCCCTCATAGAAAGTCTTGTGTGCTGATATAAAGGTAAAGTTAGTTCAGAAAGTGCATGTTAAATACTATAAATAATAATAAAAAAATACAATGGCTATGAATTATTAAATAATACCCATGTAATAAAATTATATTTATTAAGGTAATATCCTAACAAACGACCCTCTACTTGCCCATTAACCCGATTTATAGCCAAAATTAGAAACAATAGGATTTATTATACAGACTAATAAAAACTAATTTGTAATTAAAATGTCTGAATAATTTTCAGTAAAGGAAACAACCAAGACAGCTTCCTATTGGGGGATAGTTATCGCTGGATTTGGATTAACAGGTGTTCTCTTTTATGCCATCTTCAATGAGCTTTTCTCAAGTAAAAGTCCCAACAGTGTGTATGGACGTTCACTAGAGAGGTGTTTGAATGAACCTCGGATTAAAGATGCGCTGGGAGAACCAATCAAGGGGTTCGGGGAAGAAACACGACGAGGAAGGAGAAGACATGTCAGGTAACAGTTTTTTCTCACCACATCTTACTACACATTTTATTACACTAATGAGGACAGTAATGTGAAATTTATAAGAAATGCGCCCTTATGTGCATTTGGAAAGAGATTAGCACCTAGATAAACATTCTTCTGTACATTTGCCTGGTATTCAAAACTCAACATCACTGTCATCAGCAAACTTTACTTTTAAGGAACATGGCGTTTGGTTTGTTGTTTACCAATTTGGGTACCATACTTTATAGTTTTAGGTACCTTTTTAGAGCATATAAAAATAATCAAAGTAACCAACACAACCTATTCTATTTATATTCAGGGTTGCTACACAGTTGTAAAACCGGGAAAAGTAATGAAATTTGTTGTTGAATGGAAAAGTCAGAGAAATGTTATAAACCCACTTGGAATAATTGTCTAAATACAAAGCAGAAATGTAGGGAAACCATCCATTTTATTTTCCTACAATTGATGCATCAACATATTTTTCTTTAATTTCTTCCGTCAGTATTAAGCATGTGATTTTTTTTTTTTAAGTTGTAGAAATATATAATAAAAAAAGGTAATTTTGTAGATTGTAGCTTAACAGCCCTAAGAAGTCGAGAATCACAGGACCTAGCTGAATCCACACTCTTTGTTGGGTAGAATATTTTTAATACTAGTAGTTTAGATATTAAGTATAGTTTATTTTTCACTGATAGTACAGTAATCATAATATTGTGTTATAACATTTTTATTTCCTAGTCATCTTAATTATGAACGAGACGGAAAGAAGTACCTAAGAATGAAGTTCTACCTTCAGGGCATCCGTCAGAAGGCCACTGTACATTTAGAAATGATGGAGGTAAGAAAACCTACTTGAATAGTGTTTAGTATTATTAATTACCTGCTTTGGTGGCTGCATGGTCTAAGGAGCCACACTCAGAATAAGACTAGACTAGCGATGATAAGGAGATCAGGGTTCGATCCTGATCGAGTGTACTGAGAGTGGTTTTTCCTAAATGATTTTCCACTCTCCTTCCACGGAAATATGGGTATACTTTATCTGAATTCAAAACTTCCTCACCACTAACCCATTAGCATTATAGTACATAGATGTATAACTCGAACGGTTAATAAGACTCAACACTAAGAATAAAATAAGGAAAAATTATTAGTTATTCACATTTTTGTGGATACTAAAAAAAATGTAAGTGAAATTTGAACTGTATGTGATTACACGTTACTAAACGTCTAATCACTTACTCTGGCTCTGTATTTATAATTAAACAAGGATTTGAACAATTCTCAAAGGTAGCAGTTGTCTGATATTAAATAGGTCTTTTAATCTAATAATTCAAACAACATTGCACATCAAGGTGATTAACATCTAATTTTAAGTCTTGGGGAATGAAAGAATAATATAGATGAAATGCACCTGAATTAGCGTGGTTAGGAAAACTACCCTCTAGTGCATCCGGTTGAGATTTTCATCACAATTTTTTCACCAACAATCCAGATATTGCAAGATTGGCATTTTAAACACTTTTGTCAATGTATTAAGCATTTGAATATTATTTAACACAAATAAATTACTTGAGTTTGTAAGAAGCTAGCAAACATATTTTTGTATTTACAATAATTTAAAGGAGATCTATAAACCATTGCATAATGTTTGATGTAACTTCTCATTTAAACAAAAGTAATTTTATATTTTTATTAGCACCGTGTCTTACTACCCGTTCGAATTATAAGCATCTACACTAATATGTAATGTTAGGGTGATTGTGAGATAAAATGGAGGACCTACAGTTTAACATGGAATCCAAACCACAGTGGAGACCTGGTATTCCGCACATTCACAAGTTGTGATTAATACACGTCTTGTCAGAGGTAAAGGAAGGGTTGGCAATCAGATAAATCTGTGTTTGGACCGAGGATTGAACCCTGAACCCCAGCACATAAGTCTTGACACCTTACACCTAGACCCCCAGGTCACCTACTGTAAGTAATTTTATAACAATGTATTTATAAAAAGTTAAAACTTGAAATAAAATGTTTGTATGTGTGTGTAACTGTATCTTCAGAATCTTTATTTCACTTGTCCTTTTATTATAGTACCTACAAATTGTTTTTGCTCATTGTACTTCATTTCATACTTGTCCTTTTATGACAACTTACTTTCTCTTCACAGAATGACAGGGGAAAGTTTGAATACCGTTACTTATTTGCTCAACTTGACGACTACCCAAGAAGTTCTATAATTCTTGAAGACAATAGATACAACGAGCCCTCAAGCGTTGACATAAACAAGGCGTTTGAAACTCTATAAATTTGTTTATTAGAATGACAGGAATGTAGGACACACCTTAACATAGTGAAATCAGAACCGTCAGTAAAAATATATAAGGTTTAATTAAAATTTCCCAAACACACAAAGATCATCATGGACAGTTTCCAACTAATGGCCGGGTCTGTTTGGAACGTAAGCTTCTCCAATGTATCTTCTCTCTTTCACAATGATCCAGTCTTCTCCTTTCTTCTTTACACTTATCTGCACTGTCAGCCACCTCTTCCTTGGTCTTCCGCTTGGCCTCCTGCCTTCTTTGGTATCTTTTCCTCCTCCATTCTCCTCACATGACCTTACCACCTTAGTCGTGCCTTCTCTTTCTTGTCCTGCACTTGGTCCTTTAACTATTCCTCTCATCCTGTCCATTCTTGTCACTATCGGCCATCTTTGACAAAATTATATGGAATGTGCATGTATTGGAAACATTTACACTTTGTTCACTCTAAAAGGTGGTAAGTTTACCTTGTAGATTTACAATATGGTGCAGCTATAAGATAATTATTTAACTCCTTATGTGGGGCAACTGGCTTCACTATTCACGTCTATTCTCGGCCATATTTCTGAGATCGACCCATGACTTTCCGAGTTATAAGATAGGCCCATACTTAAATTGGTCAAGGTAAGACCTATCAGGTTAAACCGAGTCTACAATACCAATAAACTAAGACTTTTTCATCTTCTAACTTAAAATTTGATAACTTTATGGGAATCTATCCTGAGACCCATATAAATATTCATATCTTGGTCCTGTGTAAACCTAAAATGGTGTCCAGACTATCAAGCCAAACCACATCATGAGTGTGAACATGGGCTGTAGAACGTCCATCGCGTATTCGACGTAGGCCCATTCAATGTCGGTATTTTGACGTAACATCAAAGGATGCTACAAGGCTTGGCTTATAGCTCATTGGACAGCGCTGCAAGCTGAATCTCGAACCATACACGTGCATCTTTAAATTTTTGTTTATTTCTTATTAAATCATGGTCAGCAAAGAAGCATTATATTTTTGCTATCTAGAACCAATTGAATTAGAAGTTCAAAATCACTTGGTGACATTGGAGTAAAGTTTTAGTAATGGCCACTAATTTCTTGAAATTTAAGGTCACAAAGCAAACTATTTACGATGTATTCCACTACCATCTTGTACAATTGAGTTTGCCACCATCGTCTGTCGTGTATTTCTTTCTTTGTTGCCTAGTGTAAATAAATATATACCATGGCAGCCAATTTTAATTTTCCAATGTCCATTGGGTGTGTCATCCACCAAAGTAAATAACTTTCTTAAGTAAAATATGTCTTGCAGAAAGGTTCAAGGTTAGGCTCGCAGGAAAAATTGTCTGCATGTAGACACAAGAGCTCGGCTCGATAGTCTTGACGCAGCTTAATAGGCCTAAGCTTTCTCCCAAAACTTATTTAACATAGGTTCTGAATTAGGAATGACAACATATATCTGTGATACTCAAATATAGTCACATAAAATAATACATTTTAATCTTCCTATCATCAATCTGATTTATAATTGAATACGGTTATTATAAGCTAGACCTGATCTGAACGTTTTATCCTAAGTTTGCTCCAACGTGTGTATTTTAAAGGGATGAACCTTTTTTTTTATCATGACCCAATATTTAAAAAAAATCAAAAAAATACTTAATTTGTTTCCTTACCTCCAACATCATCTTAAAACCCCAATACAAGTTCCAATACATTTTTCTTTTAGATGATCACTCACCTTCAGTTTAGAACTAGTCCCACATCTTACATTAAGCTCAGTCATTGAGCCTGCCCTCGCAAAGTTAGTTCTCTTGGTTTTTTTTCTTACAAAGTGCACAGGCCTAATTTAATTCTTTAATTTGCATGTTTGGCTCCCTAAATGCTGACCAAACATATAAAAGTTGGGAATATCATATACTAAAGTTAATAAGTTTTGGAAATTATCACTAACATTGTTAGTCAATGAGTAGTCTACTGAAGAGTTCCAATATAACTAAATCTAGTTTGAAGGTGATTGGGTTTTAAGTAGGTCAGTGCTGCTACCTATTGCCGATCCAATCATGGCACAATCTGTTAAGCCAATGATTGGCATTCTGAGCTTGATTATTTTTGGTCCTCTTTTGAACTGTATAAGCAAACTGAATTTATATTTATAATTATTGTACAATAATTAGGATGGTTTGTATTGAATTGACTTAGATTAGTAGTAGTTATTAAATAATTAGAATGGTTTGATAAAATGTATATTTACAAGAAAGTTATAGAAAATTATTTGCTATAACTAGTTTTTATAAGACTGCCTTGCTTATATTAAAAACCTTGAAAATGTTTGGTCATATATTTATTATAATATATTTTGTTTTTAGTTTTTACATTAATTTATGTGTGTCAATTGAATGTCACTTATTGAAATCTTTTATTAATTTTAAATGTGTATTTGCAAGTTTTTCTGCAAGATTAAGGGTAAATTGAGTTCTCAAGACTAATCCAAACGACTTTTTAATGAACAGAAAAAAAGGTGCATTATAGTTAAGAAGAACTATATTATTTGCAATCCCCTGAACATCTGGCCTTTAATTGCTCAATTTAAAGAGTACAAATATATTATCCTGTATCATGAAACAACATTTTATAATCAAAATTATTTTCACTGGTTTTTCATATAATAAAGAATATTTATTATTTTTATCGATTTTTTTATTATTGTATTTGTGTATACATGTATTGGACATGAAATAAAAATATAAAATATATTTTCACAAGAAATATAAAATTTTGTGCATTAATTATGTGTATACAAGATAATCATAAAAACATGTTAATTACAATATTACACAAAGTTTACTTAAACACGCTAAATATTAAAACATTAATAGGGATGGAATTGTACTTTCATTTGGCTATACAAAACCCCACAACACTTTATAACAACAAAATAATAATCAATTGAGCCCGATTTTAACATAATTTTAATCCCTTTTGACAGGAATACACCAAGGATTTTGAGCTGCATAATAATTTTCATAAATGCACAATTAAATATTTAAATTACTGTAATATTTGGAAATTTGATTTGAAATAGGGGAATAAGAGAGAGAATCAGCGATGCCCTCTAAAAAGACTGTGGTCCAGGTTTTTCTCCCCCGAGAAAAATTTTGATTTCAAAGGATGCAAATGGTAATATTTAAGCTAGTTTGTACCAAAATCAGATCCTTAGCCTATCCTCTAACACTTTGTACACAACTGGTTAATAGGTCTGTGTTTAAACATTCTTCTTCACACAGAGGATTTGCAGTTGGTAGGGTGGTGGGGGGCATATGATAACTGCCCCTTCCCCTCTTCCTGATACAATGATGTTTACATAATTGCTCTAAAATAATAATTTCAATTACTGTACTAACTTTATGTACAGAGAGTAAAGACTTAAACCATTTCTAGAAAATATTACGGTATCACAGGTCCAGTTTTCATTTAAGTGCAAATTTACAATAGAGCTAAAAATCAACAGAAAAAGTATTCCTTTGAAAAGCCTTAATTACTGCACAGAATTATTTGTTTTATATCAAATATAATTAAACAAAATATAATTGATTAATTGACAGAACAAAGTGCTAATCATATTTTTTTAATATTATTAATTTTCTGGGGAAGGACCTTAGCTGGGGGGAGCTTCAGGCCCCAAAGCCCCCCTCCCCCCTGTGGGTGCACCCCTGCTTTTGAATAACTTCTACTATGAGTAGGCCTATTAAATATTTATATACTAAATGTTAAGCCCAACACAAATGAAAGACAAACTTAACACCCAGCCCCCAGACCATTAATTTATCACTTTAAATACAAATTCATATTATAACAATAAAAAATAATTAAGCTTGTGAGAATCCCATAATTTTTAATTTCAAATCAAATCTCATGCTTAAAAAGAGGTTTGAATCTAGTCCGAATTGAATTTCATGCTAAATTTATATTATTGAATCCAATCATAGTTTAATTTCATACTTAAAAAAATTGTATTGAATATTTTATTTCAAAAATAGGTTCATATTCGAATCAAATAATTTAGTTTGGGCTTACTATGATAATATTTCAAATTGAATATGTTTTGAATATTTTACAGTATTAAGATTCTGAATCCAATCCAATAGTAATTTTTTAAATATTGATAATGATTTTAGACAAATTTTTGGTTTATTAAAAAATATATGTAATCATATGCCCTAATCTTAAGAGATGAAACACCAAATAAAGATCACACCATCTTTTTCAATAATAGTGCAAAAGGTTGATTAACATTTACAAAAAGGTAGGCCTAGCTCCCATTCTCTGTCTCAAACAAATGTACCCCACATGATTCTGTTTACGATCTGGAACTAAAGTTAAATTCTTTATTCACTTTACCACTCAACTGGTTTCTAGTTTGATTGTATCGATTTAATAAACACCTATGAATTAGAGTTTCAATTTTGAACTAAGCTCATCAAATCTGAATCTAAGATTCAATTAGATTCTAAATTTTTAATCGAATATAAATCTTTGTAGGATTCGGATTCATAAATTCAAAAATTTGCGTGGGCTTGGAAACAAATTTGGAAGTGGACATCAATTCTAAGATGGAATATGAAAAATAAAATTTAAATTCAAACAAATAAAATGTATCTTTCATCAAGCACTTCCAATTCGGTACTTTCAACCTAGATTTGTGAAATTGTACTTTACGTTTCAAAATTAAAATTATTGATTGTGTTATGTTTTATTATTAGGTTTCCTATTTGTGTTAAATAAAATGTTTTCGGCTAAAATGGTAAAATAATAAATAAGTGGTATAGTTAGTGCTACGGATAGAAAAATTACAACTAGATTTCTCACTCAATTGTTACCTGGATAGTTGAGTAAAATGCCTCCATCTCCCTTTATCCTTCTGCGTTTAATTGCTTTCATTCCTATACTTGTACACTTTGTGTTATCTGCTCCTTCCATTGTTAAATTTAAAATATTAGTTGCCTTTGGTCACAATATGACTGTCATAATAACCAGATTAAACACGTGTTGTCCGAATTTTTTTTTCTAAATTAGGAACTTTAATTGGTTATAGAGATTTAAGGAAACCAATATTTGTAGTAATGCAGTAACCCCGTCCCCTTGAAATGGCAAAGAACTGTAACGTCTGCTACTTAGTAAAAATATTTTTAGTTTTTATATTGTTAATGCTCATTAAAATTTACCTGCCAGACCATTATTCACACATAAAAGCCCAAGTAGTCAATTTTGCAAAAAGCTACACTTTTGTTTTATTTAGTGTGTGTATAAAATTTAAAAAATACTACAATTCACTATAAAAACATTTTGATATTGATTTTAATGTGCTAGTGAAAGCTCATAAAACATGTGTCACGAAATTTGGGTGTCTATATTTATTAGGTACTAAATAACATATTCAGTCACACATTCAATATGAATTGAAAAAATTATTATTTCAGATATTTAAAGTGCACTTTCTGAAACAACTAATTATATCAGCACATGACTTATGAAATAACTTATACCTAGAATGGACACAACCCCCTGCCGTTAACTCATCACTGTGAAAGAGAGAACCTACATTTCACCAATGATACATTTTCTGACCATCCCAAGGATTGAACCTGAGTCCCTTGGCTCAGTAATTGGACATTTAAAAAAATAAATACCTCTTGTCATGATATATATTAAATTAAGGCTTTGACAAGTCTTAGAAGTTGTCGTGAAAGGCTCAGTTTTAATATTATGTAGAAATAACAAACTTGATTATGAAAATGTATACTTATTTTATAAAAATATGCCAGTTCAGATAAATACATAAACAATCCAAAATAAAATATCACTACCGTTTGTAAAGTTTTAACATGACAATATCATATTTGCAGTTTAAATGATTATACATTGGACGGATAAAAAGGCACTCTTGAAGACTCTGAGATTCTAGAGATACATTTGTTATTTTCTATTCTAACTTTCAAAGATATTAAATCAGGCTCTGTAATGAAAATGAAAATAAATTGTTTATAAGGAATTTAACCAATACAAGTTGCTGAAAATTGTTAAATATTGATGTTTTTTATGCTAGTACAAGAAAAAATAACTCGGATATAATAAATGGAACAAACTGTTAAAGCTTGTTATCAAAGAGTTATAATACCTGAACATTTCCTCCTATTTTAAAAGGTGTGCAAGTTGTGAAAGATTATCATGCTACAGACATTAAATAATAAAACAACCCACTTTGTTGGCCACATTGTCTAAGGCGTAATACACTATACCGCGGTGAGGGGGAGATCGAGGTTCGAATCCTGGTCAGGTGTACTGAGGGTGGTTTTTCCTAAATGTTTTTACACTCTCTCAACATAATTGTGGGTACACTTCCTCTAAATTTAAGCTTTCTCATCCTTAAAACATTAGAGAAATAACCCGAATGGGTGGTAAGACGTGGTGCTAAAAAATTTTAACATCAAAAAAGTTTCTTCCATGGGACAGTTTTGACGGTAAAAACTAATTGATTACTGAATACATATTCTTTGACCAGTCTAAATATGAACACAAATATTATAAATACAGACAAGTACTGAATCCAGGCCCACTTGATGACCTGCCAGAACCCTGGTCTGTACATGATGGTTTCCTCGGGATAGTGAACAAGCGCAGAGACAATAAAAGGCATATCCGGGGCTCGGCCTGCGGTCCACAGCGGATACACGTTGCTAAGGCGAGTGGTTACTGAAACAGAACGCACAGTTACTTTAAACACAAAATGAAAAAAATATTTCTATAACTATATCTATACCTATATACTAGGGGTGTGCGAAACTTTGTATTGGTTTCAAAACAAATATTAACTTCCACTTTGTTTCGAAATAAATTTCTGCTTCAATAATTATGAAGCTTCACCTATAAAAATGTTGATAAATAAAATATTTAATTAATGGTCAATTATTGCCATTTTGAGCTGTTATAAATATTACAGATTAATATTCATACAGAAAAAATCTGGAGTAATCAAATTGTATGTCGTGATAATAACTTGATATATACATATTTTGTGATAAAATATTTTTCAAGTGATTTTAATGCAGAAAGTTGCATAAATAACTACAATATAATATTTTTGCTAACATAAAACTAACAAAGAATATTGAAACAATTCAGCTTAGGGAATATTTCATACAGTGCCTGATTTAGGCACGGGTCATGTGGGCGGTAAATTTTCATTGACAATTTTTTGTAAATACTTGCCAAATCGGAATGTACGACAGGATATTTACTAAGACTAAAGGGGAATTTTTACAACCAGCCATATATTTTGTTCTTTATTCATAGTTTAATTATTATTTGTTTTTTATTCTATTATTTTTATTTATTTAATTTTTTTCCTTGCAAATGAAAATTACAGTGTAAAATTAAACTATGAAGATGTGATTCTTTCATTTGCTAATGAAAAGGTTAAGAGAAAACCTCTCCCGTAACCTTAGAATGCATCCTCTGTTTTCAGTTAAAAAAACAAACACTTTTGATCAAAATACCCTAACTTGCTATTTATTTACGATTTAATAAATACTCTTTATTATATAATTCCTAAAATAGTGATTATTTTAAATACTTTAGAAAAAATAAAAGTTTGTTTTATTTGTTTTCAATGTATTGTAGAAAAAAGGGACGCAAACATTTATTGGGCCCGTGGGCGTAGGTGCAGTCAAATCCGGGGCTGATTTCATATATATTAGATTCAATTTCGCTTCATATTTAAAACTTGGACTTGGCACATCCCTACTTTGGTCTCTCAGACAATTGCCGAGCGATACCAAGCTGTTTTAAGAGATCCTTGCAAAATGTTGTGTTGAAATCTGCTGATTGTAAGACTAACACATCTTTTCATGATATTATGATAGAATGTTTGTCGATTTAAAAAGATGACACCTCTAAAGTAGCGACAGGGTAAAAATCCTATACTTCTCGAATGTGAATCTTAAATATACTTTAGAATCTCAAATTCAAATATGAATCCTCAAATCTTTAAAAAACAGCATACAATATTACTTAAAATTGATATATTTAAAATTGATCTTTTTTTCCAGGTTTGGTGCATTATAAAATGCAATCATGAACATTTTTAAATATATATTTTTGTTAGAATTATTAGTTATTTCACATCTACCATCGAAGGTTTCTTTTTAAATTTCCACCTGGATGTTGTGAGGGCTAAATTTCAGTGAGCACGGGCCACAAGTTGGATCACACTGACTTAGTTGATTCAGTGTGCAATATGATTCCAAGGAAAGAAGAGTTTGCTGTTGTTCTGTTAGTGAGCTGCTTATCTAAGCTGTTATTCACTGCAATAAGTGAGTATTTATGAAGTCAATTTTTAGAAGATAGAATTACACACGACGACAAACCAATGTAGGATTTTGTTGTTTCTAAAGTGCAAAGCAAAAATGGTCTCATATATATCGATCTAAAATAATTTAATGATTTAAATATGTATGTAAATTATATATATATTATAGCAATCAAAGTTAGAAAAAGCCACATTCTGCTATAATAAGCACTTCCTTACAACTAAGTGGAGAATCTAAGGGAAAAGTGATGATTTTACAAAGGTCATGAACAAATCAACCAATAATTTTACTCTAAAAGAAAATGAGCAACATGACAATTTCTTTTAAGGTTTGCCATAAAACGTTGTATTCAATTGCTTCCTTTTGTATACAAATAGTTGATAATTGTATGTTATAAGATTTGGTACCAATTTGTGTATGGGCATAACTTGACTGGGCTTATTTGTTAATATTTGAAATTTAGATAATGGGAAAAGAGGGTGTAAGAAACTGATCAAATGAGAAAAGAAATGTAGACTGCAAAGGAATGATAAAAATGCACTTCCATGTATTATGCAATTAATTATATTTAAATAAACAAAGAAAAGGTGGATAGAATGAGATTACACTTATTAACAAAAATACATATTCATAGAATAGTAATAAAAAACCAGAGAATATAGTTTTTGAGACCCTCAGGACAGTGTGAAAGTTTTTTTTTGTGATGGTCAACCTTAATAATGAAAATAAAAATAAAATCTAATTTTCATAGGAAGGGCCTTTTAGGGAATACAAACACATTTTTTGTAGCCAAAATTGATAACATTTTACTATATTATTGTTATTTTATAGGTATATAAAAATACCCATAAAAAGTAACAGCTGCAGATCACATGACCTTACAAATGAATTATTATTATTATTATTAGCACCGCGTCTTACTACCTGTTCGGGTTATACACACTTACGCTAATGTGTAATGGTAGGGTGATTGTGAGATTAAATGGAGGACCTACAGTTTAACGTGGAATCCGAACCACGGTGGAGGCCTGGCATTCCCCACATTCACAAGATGTCTTGTCAGAGGTGAAGGAAGGGTTTGGTAATCAGATAAATCTGTGCCGGGACTGAGGATTGAACCTCGGCCGCCAGCACAGAAGTCTGACACCTTAGCCCTAGACCGCCAGGTCACCCTTACAAATGAAAATGTGAAAGTAAATCTATAACTTTTATAGCTGTCAGATAAGGTTATTCCAATGAGAATTGGACTGTAGAATAGTCACTCGGTGAAATGAAGTTTACCGTTTCTTCTCGCATACTCTTTGAACAGCGTCTGTAGGTTGAACGCATCAGGGACCAGCCTTGTCAGATCAAACACTGACGTGTTGAAACGAGAGTCCCTGCCTCTGCTGTAGAGAAGTTGTTTTTGGATCAAACGAAGGTCAGCTACGACGTCCAGTCGAGCACCGGGCAAACTGGAGCTGTGCTGGACCACCCCGAGGCTTTCCATGTGGAATACGCTCATCTTCTGTTGATAAGGGTGTCAATGTCATTCAGTGGGAAAATTCCTTGCCATGTGAGGCACAGGTTTGAAATGAACTATATTTGTAAATGTTACCTTTCCAATTCCTATTTATATGTGGCAATGGTAGCACAGTCTAATGCATGTCAGTGGTGGGTCAGTCTAATGTATGTCAGCGATAGCTTGGTCTAGCGCAAGTCATTGGTAGCACAGTCTAATGTATGTCAGCGATAGCTTGGTCTAGCGCAAGTCATTGGTAGCTTGGTCTAGTGCATTTCAGTGGTAGCTCGGTCTAATGCATGTTAAGTTATCAAAGCATTTTCTTAAGCAGAGTAAATTTTAGTTTTAATTATCCTATGAAATGAACATATACATTGTATTTAAGCAACATTTGAATTGGATGGTTTTTCAAATAGGATGGAAACCTTCAGAATAAAATTAACATTGAAGTCGAGAACTTGCTGTAGACTATAAATAATATTTGAGGATTACAAGCCTAAATATACTAAGTTATTTGTTTATATGTACTTACATATAGTTTGTAATCAAATAGTAAAAAGAGTTTCACTGACAAAGCTATATCCGTTTGTTGAAGTTGTACTTGGATTTCTATATTCAGTTCATCAAATTTACCATCTTGATTTATATCTTCTTCTCGTGACTGGAAAAATGTTGAATGCCTTAATTTTTTTATATACTTGGTATTTGAGTAAAGAGGAAGAAAAATATTACAAACTTGCGTTAAGAGGTAAATTTATGGATGTGGAAGCAATTTACAAATATTTTTTTTTAATAAACAGTTTTTGTTAGCCTAATAGATTCAAATAAATTTACTTTAAAAGTGAATAAAACAAAGGCCTAACTTATAAATGTTTTTGCTAGTTTAAAAAAATCTATTAGATGTAAGCTTATGTTTGCTTACTTACTTTTACCATGGGACAGCGATTTATACTATTTGTTATTTTGTTGAATGCACGGAAAGTGCTACATAACACAGGGGCATCAATCCTATCTGTTTCCACAATAAGCAAGTATTCATGTTTGAAATGAATATTTGGCTGTTCTTGATAAGTTGCACTTTTAATCCAAAAACCTGAAAACAATGATGGGTTAATATTTTAAGATGACATCAATAGGCACGCGTACTAGCGGTCCAGTCTCGCCTGGTTTGTCAGGGGGCGAGGAAGTACCATAAAGGTTCAAATCTTCGTTGTATGTAGTACATAAGGTGGGTTTACATCCAACTTGTAATATTGTTCTTGTAACCACCTAAATAAGTGAGGTTATCCTCTCATCATAGGGCTAGTTTCAACATCAGACTTAGGCAGCTTTCACAGCGGAAAGTGCATGAAACATGCAACATTTTTTATGGAACATACAGCATGAGACATGCAACATGAACTTTCAGATAGAATGGCACATAGCACAGGGGATAATTCAGTCTTCACGGAGTCGTCTGACGAAGAGGATCTGCTGCAACTGGCAATTATCAGAAGACAAAAGAAGAGATGACGCTTTTGGGTTCACCCGGTTATACAAAATGTATCAACTCTTGGTGCTTGGCTAATGTTTTATCTTCTGAATTAGCATAGAAACAGGTTTATATTATCATTTATTAGTTGCATTATGGCGCTAGGACTATAAAAATATGTCTTGGAATAATCCTTCCATGTGTAATAATAGATTTAACAAGTGTTCAATCGCCGATAGTGCACTTGTCATGTTCCATGTGTTTCTTTCACCCACTGTGAAACAGTGTTAAATGCGCTATACTAAATACAGGAATACACCTACCTAAACTTGAACGGAATGGGCCAGTTTCACATATGAAATTGGCCCATTCCATTCAAGTCTATTTAGGATTCTTCTTGTATTTAGTGTAGCACCACACTTATGGTGCACTAAGTCTTGGTTATGAAAGTGGCCCTTAATCCTACTAGGTACACTTAAAGAGTGAACTTAGTATCACAACAAATGATGGTTAAATTTGAATTCTACCCAGTTACAGTTCAAACCTGTTCAGTTTTCAAGATGGTTAATATAAAGCTTCAATGCCTGTCATATATATATATATAATATAGTCTGTTCAGGTTATGTATATATAATTACTCTAATGAGGTAAGGATGAGGAAGGAAGCATTTTAACTGATCTCTCCATCATTAGTGCAGGCCAGCCTAACATGAGACTGATGCCTTAGACCGTTCTGCCCACTGAAGCGGGTATTGTATCAAAGAACATAAATAATAATTCGTTGAATTTAATTTAATTTATTTGAGGTAATGTATTTAACATGTACTTTCTGAACCAAATGACTATATCAGCACATGACAGTAATTCCTTAAAATAAATAGTATTTTACACTATTGTTCTCTATGAAAGCAATGCATACTTGCTCTCATAAAAAATTTAATGTTTAGAAAACGAGTTTAGATGATCCAAAATAGTGTAGTTTTAATATCCTCTCGTTATATTTTAGCTGGATGGGTAGTAGGCCAAAGATGAGATGTTAAAAAAAATACATTATGTTTAAATTTGTTGGGAAATAAGTGTGAATACAGCAATTGAAATCACATTATTATTCTTGAAGAGTGAAACAGACCAATTAAAAACCATTCAACGTTTCAACTCAATATAATTATTATAGTATTGTAGTGATTTTCACTTCCAATTCTGGCTAAAGAGGGTATCATTATTTGGCGTGTTTTTATGTTCTCGGTGCATTCAAATGACTCTATTTTTAATATAATTTGCCCTCCTCATCATGAGCCATTAGATTATAAAGTGTCAGTTGCAAATATTCTAAACATTTTATTATGAATAAATAATTTCATAAGACAAAACAGCGATATATATTACGCCTACCATGACTCCTGTAAGCTATGAGGAGAGGAAATATTGTTGTTAGTATAGTAATAATAAATGAAAAAACTGTTGCCTTTGAACAAATTGTAGTTTTATATTTAAATTTTACACAATGCGAATAAACTTTATATACCGCCATTTGTATACAAGAATGTTTCAGTAAGGAAAACATTAAAACAATATATGTTTATTTTAGACGACTATTTATATATTAGTCACCAAGAGTAGCGCTAGGTATATTTATTTATTTTTAAAGAGAATAACTTTTGTGAGTGGGTGTTTTTTTTTTAATAATATTTTTAGCTTAAATTTAGTTAAACCATAGTTAAACCACTTTTTTTTAAACGGAATAATTATATATTTATTAAACGTTCATGGAGTAGTAAAAATATCGTTACGCTAAGACTTCCACAAGAATACTTTGTATAGTGGTAGGAATAATTCTGATTCGATTCAGTTGACAGAATTACCTCGAGATTAATTTTGTGGCCATGTATCACATATTTTTAGTACAAATATTGTCTTATGTTATTGATCTCTATAAAATAATAGAATGTACATCAGCGGCTAAAATTTTCGAGCTGTCGTCTGCACACAATTTTGTAAGTAGGAATAGAATTTTCGGGTATCTCTTTCTCTCTTATACACATACAAGGCAATGTGACATTTCAACATCATTCGCTAATTTTTATTAATATATTAGATATATCAGTGTATGATTAGTTAAACAAAACAAATATATTAATAAAAGGTTTGAAGAGCATAAAGTTCAAAACTCTTTAAATAGGTCAATTTAGGTTAGAATAGTAATATTTCCAACAAGCCTTTAACCTAAATGATCGTTTGAACGTAAAACTCCTACAAATTGTTTGTCATTCAAACAAAAATAACGATGTTTTAGTGAACTTATTTCATTATAGTTATCCAACATTAAATTTAGTATGGCTTCTGAAAATCAATAGGCTATACAAGCAATGCTTCCCTAAAATAAAAGAGGTAAAACAGAGGATAAGGGGAAAATGAAGTTAAAACAGATTATTATTATAATAGAAACCTCTCCAACAAGTATATTGAGTTGAGGTCCCAGCTTTATTCACACGTTCACCGAAAATAAAAGGAAGAATCTGCCTCAGTGGCGCAGCAATTTACACACTCTAATTTGACCCATGATACATTGCAAAGCTAGCTTAAAACAACTGACTAGCACATATTTTATTTTCTAGTAGATATACATATATTTTAGATCATTGTCACGACAGATGATTACAAATTATGATGCTGTGTCATGGCACAATCCAATAAATCGACACACACATTTTCTATTAAGGGTCTATTTCAAATCTCCTCACAACGGCCAACGAAGCTTTCTACTAGCTTCTGGCTGTAGAACGCACGCGTTGTCAAATGCTCATGCGCACTGATTTGAGATGGTTGGTTCTAATATTTGATTGGTTCTCCTGTGCCTAAAATCTTGAGCAGAACGGACAAACTAGAGAATAGTTGAACTTCAGCAGAACAGCTCGCGCTGATTAATCAGAAACCTTGTGATTGGCTTAGAGCGCGTCACATGACCACATTTCTGTTCTGCGCTAGTGTTTCAGTGAACATGTGAATCCACAGTAAGCCGTTCTTTCTAAGACTGACCAGCTGGTCTCGTTCACTCTTTATTCCACCAATCGTTTGTTTCCGGGTCTGTCCGGCCCTCATCGAGGAAATGAAAACCCTCTATCCTTAAGCTAGTATCAGTTCATGAATTTATTGTTATGGTTGGTGTATAATCGTACATTTAATACTGTTAAAATCTTATTTTTTAGTTTGTGTTAAACGACGTTTATTGTTTCTAGATATAATTATGGACACTTAATTATTATTATTGTATTTATCACCAATTTAAAGTAAGTTTAAATTTATTTTACGGAATATTGACGCTTGTTTGATCCTCCAAGGGAAGCGTTTTGTTTCTTTGCTTGCAGTAGTAGAATGATGAGTTTGTCAACAAGTGCAGCAGTGGAAGCTGCTGTGTATTCAAAATTCATAATTTGAAGTGTAGTTTTTCGTCCTATTTTTTTTATAAGAAAAATAAAATAATTGGAACAGGCAGACCCACTCCATATTCCGGCCGCCTGTAAAAAAAAACTTTGACGTTTCAATAATTAATTTTACAAAAGTGTATAGTAAATATCGTATGTTGGGTTGGTGGAAAATTATATAGTTGACGCTACCATTTACTAATGATAATGGCGTGTAGAATATATACATAATTTAATGATTGTGGTAATATTTCGAAGTTCACCAATTATTTTGTTTTATTCCATGCATAGTTTGGGTCTTCCCCAGAACACTTTTAAATAAACAAATGTAAGGTTTTATATACATAAAACAAACTCCATAAGTGAGTGGCCAACAGCCTTTGCGATGATGGTGCCAACATTTGCGGATAGAGAGTATCATGTTGTCAGCCCTGTTACTTCTTTATTCAAGCAGATTCTCAATTGTCCTAACGAGGCTGAGTTTTACCCTGTTTCAAATCAACTGCTTTACAAATAAATTTTGGAAGTTACGGGGATTTTAAATAATAATATTTATCTTGCAGTGTAACTCAGTACTGAATATTTATTTAAAAAAAACACACTTTAATATAAAAATTTTACTCACCCATTTCATAAAAATACTAGTAAAAGGAACGTTTAGAATTATTAAAATTTAATAAATTCTTGCTAATGATAAATGACTCATCAAATTAGTTCTCATAAAATATAAATTTGGGCTACTCGGGCTATGTATTATTTCCGTAATCATTTCTATCTGTTGACATGAAACATCCTATTTTAGTATTACTTGTTTGAAATTAATATTAATTAATCCCTTTAAACGCCTATGACGTCAGCTAGTAACGCTATGCACACTTTATCACCAACCTTACAGTTTCCAATAGTCTCACTGGAGGATGGTCAACTCATGTCGTCTTTCTCGGTGCTAAATAGCTTGCCGATTGGTCAAATTAATGGCTCCCTTCCACTGCAGTGGCTGACTTGAATTTCTTCTATCAAATTAGCAATACAGTTGGGTTATAATTGGGTCCTGTTTTTAAACGTTGTAAAAATATATTTATGAATTATTGAATTTCATTGCAACCTCACAAAAGAATAATATAAGTTTTAACATAAAATTGGAGAAATACATACATTTAGTTTCAGAATTACCACTAGGAGCGGTAAATTATATCAAAGATATTATAACTCGTGCATGTCAGTTCTATCATCCCCGCTAGGAGCGGTAGGTGACACCAAAGATATCAAAAATAGACGAGGTTTCCTTTTATCAAGTAATTATATAATATGTTGGAATTAAATCTATGTTACGATATCAATGTTCATTTGAGTTCATTGGAAAAAAATTGAATATTTTGTTTAAGAAAGTAAGTCAATGACATTACAAATAAACAAATTAATCAAAAATCAATAAAACAAAGCTACAAAATAAGCTATTCTGGAGTATTTATTTCTAATGACGTCAGTTTTCAAATACGCCAATAATAATTAAATTATTGATTGGACAACGTATTCGTTTGTTCCTCTTATTTCATTCTCTGCCACAATCCACGTCTTACTGCCCCTCCGCATTAACAACATATTTACATTAATGAGGGCAGAGACGAGGAAGGACGAGTTTAAAGCAAGTATACCCACATTGCCATACAAATAAAACGGGGAAACCATTTAGGAAGGGGTGAGAATCCTCTCAATACATACTGCTGGGATCTGATACCCAACCTCTCATTTTATGGCAAACTATACAGTATGAAAATGATACCTTTGGTTGTGGAGGATGACGTATTTATTTGAAAGAGGATGTGGTGAGGGCGACTGTGAGTTCTAAGAAGTACCAGCAGAGTCAGTTGGTTGCTGATAGCTTCTTCAATTTCTTCCTACCCTGTCAAGTGGAGGAGACAAACCAGTCGTGGTGAGATACATTCTAACGGAAAAAAACAACCTATGACAGTAATATTCACCTCTTTTTGTTCGCGTGCGTACCCTCATATATAATTTCTCTTCAACTTTGTCCACCCAATTTTTTTTTTACCACCGTGTCTTACTACCCGTTCAGGTTATACGCCTATGTACTGATTTCCTTAGTGGGGTAGGGATTAGGAAGGCTCAAGTTAGAGTAAATGCACCCGCATTTGCGTGGAGGAAGAGTAGAAAACCGTTTAGGTAAAACAACCTCAGCGCACCCGACTGGGTTCGAGATCTGATCTCCCCGTCATCGAAAGTCTAGTCCAACATGAGAGTAGCGCGTTAGACCACGCACCCACCGAAGTGCATTATTCTAAAATCTCCATCTATAATAAATATACCTGCATCGGTGGTTGCATGGTCTAAGATGTCCCTCTAGTTTTAGGCTAGACTGCCGATGACAGGAAGATTGGGGTTCGAATCCCGGTCGGGTGTGATGAGATTTTTTTTCTTAAAAAAGTTTTCTACTCTTTCTTCAGACAAATGCGAGTACACTTGCTCTAAATATAACCTTCATAATCCCTAAAACCATTAGCGTAAACCGTAAGTAATTATTACAGTTTTCTAACCCGAACCCGGTAGTAAGACGCGGTGCTAAGAAAAAATATCACTGATCTAGAGGCAAAATGTGTTTATGATAATACAGATTTTTCTTTCAACCACGTCTAGCTTCCTACTTGGTAGCCTATAAAACGCTAGTATGGTAAGGATGAAGATGCTAGAATTTAGTGATGATGTACCCCCATTTGAGTGTAAGGAGGGAGGAAAACCATTTATTAGAAAATACCTTCAGTACACTCGGCCAGGGTTAGGGCCCCGATATCCCGTCAATGGCAAACCAAACAAAATGAGCTTGACGCTTATACCGCGTCACCAACGGGTGAAGAAAAAAAAGTTTTTTCTCCCTATTTTTGAGCTATTTTAAACCATAAATAAACTAGTTAAACTAACGATAATGAAGTAGGAATGAGGAAGGTAGAATTTTAAGAGTAAATGTATCCGAATTTGCGTTAGGGAAGAGAAGAAAACCCGTTAGGAAAAATCACGGTCAGTACGTCCAGCCGGAATTCGAATCCTTATATCTCAGTCACCGGTAATATAGCAAAATCTGTCACACGAAATAATGTACATTGTGGCAGAAAACTCCACCAAAGAGCATAAATTAAATAATAGCCTACACATTGTTACAGAACATTGATAAAAGAGGAACATCTTTGTCCACCAAACAACATAAAAATCAATCTCACATTATCATAGAGCTCCTTAATATTTATTTTTTGCTTTTCTTTTAGAGCTCTGAAACTTTTGATTTCATAAAAATATATTTAAAATTAAATTAATTTTTATTTATAATAATTCTACAACTTTATAGTGATATATTAATTAATATCTCAAATAGTTGAGATATTTACAAAATTTGAAAAAGTGAACTGCCATTTTGTTTGTAATGTTAAACAAACAATGTTTGGATATAAAAATTAACCAAAATCACTAAAGTGGATTTCGATAAAAATCAATTTTTCCTCTTTTTTTTCCCCTGTCAGTAAACTAATCTTTATTTAGGGTTATATCTATCTCTCTCTCTCTATATATATATATATATATATATATATTAAAACTCGGGGGAACCTTGTGAAAATGGCAGAACCAAAGTTTTTTTTAGCAAGCCCAATCGATAAAATGGTTTCGGCTCTAGGCCGAGATACACAGACAGACAGACGGTATGACCGTATTGCTAAAAAACACTTTTTCTGTTACAGAGGGTCGATATTTATTAAAATCTCTAGTTAGATTTTTTTTATGAGTTCGATATAAAGTAAAGAGTGATTCACTGACTGACATTATGTGGGGTGAGAGATTAGTTTTGGTAGAGGAAGAAGATAAAGGCACTTTTTTACTAAGTAAAAAGGAACGTAGATGGGTGTTAAATTAGTCGATTTTTTATTCACTTTATATCACTACTCATCCTTGCTATGAGCAAATTTACTCCGTCGGGTTATGAAGGAGTTAGGTAGAATATAGAGAACATGTATCCTCATTCGCGTGGAAATAATGTTGGCAACCATTTAGA
Organism: Timema shepardi; assembly: GCA_902151425.1. Taxonomy (NCBI): domain Eukaryota; kingdom Metazoa; phylum Arthropoda; class Insecta; order Phasmatodea; family Timematidae; genus Timema; species Timema shepardi. The sequence continues at coordinate 123,171 of CABFVX010001135.1, read as the reverse complement.
AAAAAACAACCTAAGTCATAAGTTATCCCGGATGAGATTCAAACCCCGACTTCCCGTTCCCCATTAACCAGACTAAGTGAGGTTGACGCCCTAATCGACGTGCTCACTGATGCGGGTATTAGATTAGTTAAATTATAAATCTACCAAACAATTGCAATGCCATCATCTTAACACAGATCTAGAGGTTGTGAGTTTAAGGGCCAGTTTCATAATCAAATTTAGTACGCCTCAAGTGCGGCGCTACACTAAATACAAGACGACACCTACCTAAACTCGAATGGAATGGGCCGTTCTCGCATAGGAAACTTGCCCATTCCATTCTTGTTTAGGTAGGTGTCGTCATTTACTTAGTGTAGCGCCGCACTTGAGGCGTACTAAATTTGACTATGAAACTGGCCCTAATTCCCGGCATGGACGATAAAATGTGTCCCAGGCTAAATTGGGGTCTGAACCTTCACAATGATTGATAACTTAAAGAACAGGGGATTGGGAGACGTGTCTGTACTATAGTAAAGCTATAGTAGGATTTTCATAGAAAATAGCCTTTAAAAAGTACAAACTATTTTCTTTTTTTTTTGCACCCTAAATTGATAAAAAATTTGCTATTTTATTAATGTTACTTTAAAGGTATTGATAACATCTTTCATAATTTACAGTTGTAGATAACTTGACTTTACGTATGAATACTTTACATACATTACTGTTTCCAGCCTGTGACAGTAATCGAGTAATATATTTTCCACTACCGGCTTGCTACAGTAGCCCCATGGCTTCTTTGGTGCTGACTGACAGTTCACAGCTGAATTTGGACAGTCAACATTTAGGTATAATACCTTAATTTTGACCGTCAGGAGTGACAGCTGCTAAACACATATTTTTGCACATCATATGGTTCAGCGTAGGGATACATAATTTGGTCTGGTAACATTTCAAAGCTGTCAGTCAGCACCAAAGAAGTCATGGGGCTACTGTAGGTCTGTTGTAGTAGGTTCATATGGCTTTTAATCTAACTTAAGACTAGGACAGGAACAACATTCAGTCCCAAGCCATTATTTTTCACTCTGAAAGTGTAAACTAATATTTCACCAATGATAAATTTTCACCAATCCCGGAAATCAAACCCGGGACCCATGGCTCAGTATATAGACATGTTATTGTATTTATTGTTGTTGTATTTAAGGTGTCAGATTTGACGTATGAATAAGCGAAAGTAAATCTAGTAGCTTTTATATATAGATAAGGCTTTTCTAGGAAAATTGGACTTTAAGTTGTACTTTTTATACTACTAATAATAAATAATTAACTAACCATTCTCTTACTACTATACATTTTGTCTCAGCCTGTACTTTTCATGTGACTAAGGACTGTATTACACTGTCATATTTCCTTTCTAAAAGAGAAATATTTATTTTATTAAATGTCTGATTAAGTAGTTGACATCTTCGTTGATAAAACTTTTGCTATAACATTGCATAACCTTTTTTAAAAAAAGTTTGACCAATATAATGTCATTCCAAACATTAAACGCCAATCACGTCAAAAATATTTACGAATGTATACCATGACACTTTTAAAAATTTGCTCACCAAAGCTGCTTTATTGATCAAAAGGAGAAAAAAAACAGCACTTATTCTCTCTAACCATAGTATTAAGTTTGGGACTTGTGTCTTCATATTGGACCATTATATTTTTAACTGCTTTGCATAATATGTAAGTTAAATTCTCAGATACTGCCATTTTCTTTTGGGATACACTAGATTAGGGGTATTAAACCTGGGGCCCACTCATGAAAAATATAAACTTATTTCAAGAGAAAAAATGACCAATTTAAATACATATTTTACATTTTCAACTAATAAAATAGATACCTATTTTATTTACGTATTTTACGTTATTTTATAAACGATTTTTGGTTTTTCGTGAAGAAAAATATTGTGTATTAATTCAAAATGTAATTGAACTGGCAAATGACAACTCTAGAAGACAAGACAAATCGTTTTGCCTCCTGCTACGAAACATCTAGAAATAGGGACAAATAACAGAAAACATACTTCTCAAGAAATCATAATCCCTAGTGTGAGTGTAAGTGCATAAGAATGAACTAATACGAATATTTAAATACTTATTCAATACGAATAATCTCGGTACATTATTGAGAGACAAAAAAGACATAAGCTTTGGACCTGTGACGTAAAAATGTTGGAAGACCGCTACTTTAGATCATGTTCTAAAAGGTAATTTTTTAAATAAAAGATTTGTAAAATATATTTATGTTAAAAAAACTCTTTGAGGTATAACCAAAGTTACTTCATATTTGTCTTCTCAAATAAATTTTATAAAAGAAATTTGACCATGTAATACTGACCTAAGAGCTCGTGTGTTTATATTTGACGGTATGTATGAGCTATAGACAAGGTTCGAATGACAACACGGTGAAACTGAAAGCTGATTGGTTCTTTTGTCTGGTTTGTGAAGAAGATAAACTTCCCTCCCAAGGTTCAAAGTATGCATCTTATATTTGTCGTGTAAAGGTCATGTCAAGTGTTCGATACGGGTGTCGAAGAAATGCATCCGTCTATTTGAATGGCAAACCTGAGTTTTCTTCAATTCTGAACGTAAGATGTTTTCCTTACATTCGAAAGAAAAATGTGTTTAGGTTATTTTAAGCTTTGCAGAAAAAATATATTGGGATCATTAAACTTTTTTCTATGTATGAAAAATAATTATGTTTAAAGTAAAAATATACATACTTATATACTTAACATATTGAAATAGTAATTTAGAGATTTTTGTCATACTTTACAAACTATCTAATATTTATTAAATATATATTTGAAATATATGGTTAAGAAAATCTTACAACACATTAGTTATGTTAATGGGAAAGTTATATAAAACCAACATTAAACTTTCCGTAAATAACTTTTTCTAAGTATCATTTAAATCTATTGAGGCTACGAACACTTTATTCCTTAAATATTATAATCTTATCTATTGTATTGCTTATTATATGCACATATATATATTAATCTGCATAAAAAATCGAGGGAGATTGATTTAATTTCATTTGTGTGAATTATTTTTGTATTGTAATGGTCACACAAATAAACCACACTTAATGAAATATCCGTAGACCTTTAAGTATGTGAAAATTAATTTTAAAAATCCCCCAATTCAACCCAACAATAATCGTAAGATTAAGTCATAGGTGGTGAAATAGTGTTATAGTTTCAAACACTTGGAATAAAAAGTGACACATTGATTTAGTTTACAAATTAATTTTAAAATAATATATATCTAAACAATCACGCAGACCTATATTAGTCATTAACGAAGCCATGTAATAATATATTACTAGGCGAACTAAAATTTTTACTTCTGATTTGATGTTGATATTAAGTAAAAACTCTTTTAAAATACTTTCTACCAACACTCCCATATATTTCAACACTTAAAAGAAATATAAATAGTTTAATGTTTGTTTATCAATTTGTCTTATTAATTTTCTCTCTCTTCCTTTCTGAATTTCACATTAAGAAATTAAACACTTTATATTGTACTCCATTTGTGATTAAATATATTTTACCTATGCTTATATCTTCAACTTAGGCATAATTTAAAAGTGAACCATAAGATACAACCAAATGAAATATTTTTATCAGTAGTTTGTTTATTTTCATGACGATTACATTTTTTATCGTCTTTATTATTTTCGACCACCACGTTTAAAAATAATATTATAAAGAGAACAATTATTAAAATACACGTTTATTACATATTAAAGCTTTTACAATTAGATTTAATATAAATGTGGTACCGTTAAAAAAAATCAAGATAGGATCTACCTCCTTCAATCAGTAGTATCAATTTATTGTAAGGTTTACATATTATAGTATTTAAAAAAATATTACGTTCAGCACCATATTTTTTTTTTGTGCACATAGACTTACAACTTATTTATGTCCACACGTATATTTACACTAATGGGGTAGATATGAAGAAAATATAATTTAAGGCAATGCACCAGCATTTGTGTGAATGAAGAGTGGGAAATCATTTTAAGAAAAAACACCTTCAGTAAGCATATATATGTTGGTGGCTTAATCTAAGGGTTAAGGATGAGAAAATTGACTTAGAAGAAAAGAACTCACACTAATTAGGGTGAAAAAGTTGGGGAAACCACAATACTTCATCAAATATGGAAAATCAGCCCCGACACACCTGTTCAAGATTCGAGTCTAGACTTCTATAGTTCTATTGTGAGACTGACGCCATATAATGTGTGGCCAAACTGTAGTTATATTGTGAGACTGACATCTTATAATGTGTGGCCAAACTGAGGATGTATGTAAGCAGTTTATATGAACATAATATGCTCATTTAAACCTTGGAAGGTGACCTGGCGGTCTAGGGGTAAGGTGTCAGACTTCTGTGCTGGCGGCCGGGGTTCAATCCTCGGTCCCGGCACAGATTTATTCACAATCACCCTACCATTACACATTAGCGTAAGTGCGTATAACCCGAACGGGTAGTAAGACACGGTGCTAATAATAATAATAAACCTTGGAACCGGCCCCGTGGTACTAGTAGGCGCATTTGGTTACCAACCGAGGGGTCTAGGGCTCGATTCCCGGCTGGTACCATGTGTCCTTTTTTCCCGAAAGGTGAATCATCCCAATAGTCATCAGGGTCTGGTTAGTTAGTGTTGAATTAGGTTAAGAGTTTCTACTGTTTACACACCCTTATACTCACTATCACCATCGCCTACACTAATCGGAAAAAGGAAAGAGCCTCCACGGAAAGGATGTACTTTTAGTACATTCGGGCATCTCCTGGGCAGAGTACATTAGTACCGGCTAGTCTTCCCACCAACTGGGTTACGAGTGATGTAGTACAGACATACATATATATTTAAATTTAAAACTTATATATTTATTCCTCTCCCCAGTATTAACTTATCTAAAAGACATAAATCACCACGGGAAATGTCGAAGAGACCAAAGGATGATTATTATGAGAGATATGTGCATCGGATGATGACCAGGTTCAATGAAGATTACCACTGTCGAGTACGAGGGCACGTGTCTTCAGATCCTGAAAGTGAGGAAGAAACTGGTATGGCTACGATACATTACATATTCTGGTTTAATTTTATTGGTACGGCTCGCATACAACTTTACATATTCTGGTTAATTTTACTGTTACTACTCACATACAACTTTATATATTCTGGTTAATTCTACTGGTACGGCTCCCATACAACTTAACAAATGGTTAATTCTACTGGAATGATTCACACACACCATTACATAATCTGTTTAGATTTACTAGTATGGCTTACATACAAAATTACATATTCTGGTTAGTTTTACTGGCAAGGTTCACATATAACTTTATATATTCTAGTTATTTTACTGGTATGGTTCATATAGGCCATTATATATTCTGGTTAGTTTTACTGGTATGATTCACATACAACATTACATAGTCTCGTTAGTTATATTTTTACAGTTACCATAACATATTAATCACTTGTGGTCATGTTCGTGTTTCTGTGATAAGGAATATAAGTCTAAAGGACCGTATTCTGATTGAAGGTACGGCTATTTTTACATCTTGTCTTACTACCTGTCCGGACTATCCGCATTTAACTCCACCAATAGGGTAGAGATGAGGAAGGTAGAATTCAGAGAAAATGTACTAATTTATTTTCTTGGAGAACGAGTTGGAGATAATATATTAAAACTATCACCAGTTCAACTGGCCGGGATTCTAACCCTGACCTACCCTTCACTGATAAACCAGACTAAATGAGCTTTACGTTTAGTCTGTGTGCCTACCAGTTTGATATTTTTTAAATGGTTCATACACCTTAACATAAGGGTTATTTATTGGCTTGATTCATGGAGTATTGTCAAGTTGGGTAATTAGAAGGAGTGGCCTAATATTGGTCTGGAGAGAGAATGTAGAACCAACTTCACC
>CABFVX010001135.1:99205-113242 GCA_902151425.1 Timema shepardi | reverse complement strand
CTGGCATTCCCCACATTCACAAGATGTCTTGTCAGAGATGAAGGAAGGGTTTGGTAATCAGATAAATTTGTGCCGGGACCGAGGATTGAACCCCGGCCGCCAGCATAGAAGTCTGACACCTTACCCTTGGACCGCCAGGTCACCCCCGAGCTGTATCACATACCTAAGTAACCGACCATTTGGCTTTTGATCTAGAGGTCCCGGGTTTGATTCTCGGTAGTAGCATAGGTATTTTTCCCGAAAGGGAAACTATACTTTTGGTGACCATGGGATGGTTAATTATTAGGCTCAAGTTATTTTTAAGATTACCACTGGTTCCACAACTTTATAATCACTATCTTCACGTCTTTAATTGTGGGTAAAACGCGTAGAGAACCTCCAAGGTATACCCTGGGTAACGTTCTGTTCCCAAAGAGTGGCTAAACGCCTACACATACACACGATGACGGAGCATGCTACCCACTAGGTGAAATGGGACCCTGGTTTAATTACAGCCGAATGGATGTCTTGCTACTACTCTATGTGTTAACGGACTGGTCCTGATATCCAATCATTAAAATCTAAGAGCAAGGACTGTGTGAGTTAATATTAAATGCGGTGAGCTGGCGGTCTAGGGGTAAGGTGTCAGACTTCTGTGATGGGGGTCCGGACTACAATCCTCTGTCCCGGCACAGATTTATCTGATTACCAAACCCTTCCTTCACCTCTGACAAGACATCTTGTGAATGTGGGGAATGCCAGGCCTCCACCGTGATTCGGATCTCACGTTAAACTGTAGGTCCTCCATTTCATCTCACAATCACCCTACCATTACACATTAGCGTAAGTGCAAATAACCCGACCCAGTAGTAAGATGCGGTGCCAATAATAATAATAATAATAATAATAATAAATGGTTTTGTCCTAGATTAAGTTAGTTTGTAAGCTGTATGCTGATATGTGTTTAGAAATTGTTCACTAAATATAGATATAATTCTGTTTATTGCATCATTAGTACGTTCATTACACATGCCATTAATAACTTAATCTAAGGGTTAAGGCAGAGGTGGGTAAGTTTAGTAAAAGTGCACCGACACTAGTATGGAAAGAGGGCTAGAAAAACACATTGATGTTTCCTGTTTGAAACACCCCAACTTCCACTTTAAGTTCACGCTGCTGAGATTCAAATCCTGATTTACTCGTTAACCTTTAGCGTGATTGCGAGTCTTACTCTATGGACATAGTTTTTCTTGGTTCCATTAATTTATTCGTATTCTAACGACATTTTTTGCTGAATCTTGTTTTAGGTCCTTACAGTGTCCGTAGGAAGAACACCCTGGTTTGTTTTATGGTCACTGATAAGAGGCGGATAGAGCTCTGCAGCCATACTTGGGACTACAAGGTCATTGAGAAGAAGGACAAAACTTTGTCCCTGATGGTACTGTTGCAAAGAGAAATGATCACATTTTCAGATACTATACAATATAAAGTTTAGTAGTTATTTATCTATCTATCTCTATGCATTAATAGATATATAGATGGACAGACACAGAGGTGGATACATATTTTTGAAACATAGATTAGAAGGGGAAGAAAGAGAGGAGGAGGGGAAAAGGGAGGGGGAAACAGTGGTAAGAGAAAGATGAAAAGTGTGCTGGTGGAAAAGATAGGGGAAATAAAGCAGATAAGTGATAAGAGGTGCAATAGAGGGAAGAAGAGATAGGTGGAAAACTATGCAGAGAGAAATAAAAGAAAGGGCGAGAGAATAAGAATGATAAAGAAAGGTAGAGGTTAAAAAAGGTGGGAGAAAGATATCAGTTTGTAAATCCTCAATAAATAGAATTAAAGTTGTTCTTTAGCAATGGAAATGTTAAATAAATTATTTTCTAACTTAGTTGTGGCTGTAAAGAGGGAACACGCAGATTATCAATGAAAAAAAATATATGTTAAAAAGCGATTCAATTCTTGCCTGTTCCAAGCTCTTATGTAACCATTTATTCCAGGTCCATATATCTGTAAGCGCTCCTGTTGGTCGGTGGATTCTCATGGTGGAAACTAGTCACGTTCAGTTGGAAGGGACACGAAATGTCACCGAAAAGACAGATCTCTACATCCTCTTCAACCCGTGGCACAAAGGTACAAAAAAATTCTCTTTCTCAGGAGAAGTATAGTTGTTCACATGTTGATTGATGTGTTAAAAGTGTACATAAATATATGTTACTGGTAGTGTTGCCAACTCAAATCACCAAGATCCCGTTTAAAGTGAGTGGAAAACATTTTGGAAAAAAAACAAAACACCCTTAGTATCCTCGACCAAGATTCAAACCTTTATTTACACATCATCGGCAGTCTAGTCTACTGTGAGAGTAGCGCATTAGACCATGCGGCCACTTAAACGGATGAAGCGTTCATCATAGCAGGTCCAACTCAGGTCCCGGCTCGCACGAGGTATTATGGGAGTAAAAGAGAAAATAAAAGAACTACGATATGCCAGAAATGTGTGCAGTGCTTTCGTATTTGAATGATTACTCGAAATTCTCCGCGGTGTCTATGAGGGACAAAGCGACAAAGTTTATTGATAATAACTACAATAAGTTTCTATTATGACAGAATGAAGATTTGTGCACGGTGCTTTAGTTGTGAAGCTTTCGGAAACATCGATTTTATTAACTCATTTAACTTGTGTTTTAAATCGTTTCTATATTTTAACTCCTTTTAAACTTAACTATTTATGTATTGTATGTTTAGTTTTTACCTTCACTCAAAATAAGGGGTAAATTATAGTAAATCGTTTCATTCAATGCGTTAATTTGTAATTGATTCACACTTCTACACTATATTTTAATTAGCTCAGTAAACCAAATTTTTTGATTAATTGTTCTCTTATGATTTGACTTATAAATGATTGTCATTCAATAATATGTATGTTATGTTTTTAGCTTACTCCATTTGACTCTTATTGTAGTACATGTTACAATTAATATGTATACCAAGCAACTTAACTTTTTATAAAGTTCAAACCTAATTCAAATATCACAATAAATTTAATTGTCTTATATGTGGAAGAAGGCATAGGAAAGGTGGATAGAAACATATAGAAGGGGGACGAACACAATATGGCCTTTACAATGAAAAGAGGAACACAGTTCACACTTTACACTGCTGCCAATGGACAAAGAGGTAATGGATGTCTCTTAAAGAAAATTGATCGACACCGCCCAATCCCCCGACCTAGGCCATATTGTGTTCGTCCCCCTTTTATATGTTTCTATCCACCTTTCCTATACCTTCTTCCAAATATAATACATTTATCTCATAAAGCGAAAAGAGGTTCTCCTCATAGAGTTATATCATTATAGATTCGCAACCAATGTCCTTTTCCTGTGTTTGTCCTTTATGTTATACCTTTTAATTGTTCCTATCTGTGTGTCCTATCATTATTTACCATTTTCCTTTTTCTCCTCTTTTGTGTTTTTTTGTTTTCTCTTTTAGGAAGTTGCGTTGCGCGTTTCACACTCCTCCCTGATGAGTTCCGATAGAATGAAACCTAGGTCGGGGGATTGGGCGGTGACGATCAATTTTCTTTAAGAGACATCCATTACCTCTTTGTCCATTGGCAGCAGTGTAAAGTGTGAACTGTGTTCTTCTTTTCATTGTAAAGGCCATATTGTGTTCGTCCCCCTTTTATATGTTTCTATATACCTTTCCGACACCTTCTTCCAATTATAATTCATTTACCTCATAAAGCGAAAAGAGGTTCTCCTTATAGAGTTATATCAATATCTTTAATTGTTAACTAATTTAAACTCATACATTTAATTTAATTTTAATTATCGATATAATATCTAAATCTTAACCTTTACTATATTCTACACTCCTTACAGAAGATTCTTTTAGAATTTTTTCTAAAATGTCATTTTAAAATGGTAAAAAGAACCAGCATTTTCAATGTTCACTGCAGTTTTTTTCCAAATATAATTTAATACTTCAACATTGTGTTGTATTATGGACTTCTAGTAACTCTTTATCTCCATTAAAGTTTAATCAGAAATGATCCACGTGCTATAGTGTTCGTGTAAATGTATGATTTCGAGCCGACTGTATCAACGAGATGATGGGCATGTGATGCATGCTCTTGAGTTTGCATTCTTACACCCGTATGCAGATTTAAACTAACCGAGTACTATCCTTCCTTCTCTAGATGAGAGTGTGGGTGCGGGCATGCCCCCGGAGGGTCTGGAAGAGTACCTTCTGAAAGACACGGGCAAGGTGTGGAGGGGCACGGCGGACAGCCCTGAGGGTCGTCCCTGGGTGTTCGGTCAGTTCCACCACGTGGTACTTCCTGCCATCACTTTGCTGCTAGCTAAATTCGACATGCCCTGCGACATTAGAGGCGACCCTATCGAGCTGGTTCGGGCCTTATCGTCCATCGTGAGTACCTGAAGGGCTTAGAGCAGAGTTTTTCCAAGTGATGTGTCGCGGTGTACCGTAGGAGTTTGGGGAAAGATAAAATAAATAAGAGAAAGGAATATTGGGGAATTAAAATAAAATCTTTTAAAATCCATGATCAACTTTTTTTTAATAACACAATGATTAGAACTATATCTACTGAAATATTAAAACTCAATCCTAGTAGGCCTATTAATTTTTTTATTGATAAAACCTCTTTATTAAAAAAAACTGATGGTGTGGTTTGAGCAGGGGAAAGTTTTCTAAGTCGTACATGAGTACCGGTAGGGCCAAGGGGGGATTTTTCTACGTCATGAGCGCCAGAACGTGCCAGGGACTTTTTTCCCCCCAACTCCGCGTCTTTTTACTCATCTAAGGTGTATGTATTTTCATCCCACTAATAAAATAGGGACGAGGAATGTATAGTTTTATAAGAACTTAGTCTTATACGTATGTAGGAAGAATTGAAATTCACGTAAGGGGGGGAAAATAATCCTTAGTACATCCCACTGGGATTCGAACACCGATATTTGTGTCACCGATAACCCAGATTTTGCGGGCTTGATGTTTAGACCTCGTGTCCGCCGACGCGACGGGGTTGCTTTTCAATTGTGGCGTGTTTATAAAAAAAATATGTCGATTTAACTACGAAAGAACCCGCAACTGGGCCCACAGACTAAGGCGTTAAGCTCATCTGGTCTGGTTTGGCGGGGATGGTAAGTTCAGGATTCGAATAACAGATGGTTGTACTAAGGATATGTTACTTTACTCAATGGTTTATCATAATCTCTCCACGCAAATATTGTTATATTTCCACTAAATTATATATTCCTTACGCTCCTTACTCTAGAGGAAATGCACCATAACGCACCTGGTAATTAAAGCATTTAAAAAAAAATCTTGCTAAATTCACAATATGAAATTCTCCTGCCCACTCAGTGCATCTAGGCGGAATTTGAACCATATCAAATCGCGACCCTTAAATCATAAATCAGCCGGTTGGTAGTATTTATTTAAATATTTATTTGAGGTATTTAACGTGCACTTTCTTAACCGACTGATTATATCAGCCCACGAGAATTTCTATGAGCGAGAGCGAAAGGGCCCACCTATTTTCACATAAATTCCAGGATTCTCTTACATGCCTCAATCGACATGGGACCGACGAATTTACTCCCCCTCAGAAGGAAGTTGTGCTACGGATTTTTATCACGCAAGAAAAATCCGTCGATCCCAGCTGGGTTTGAACCCACAAACATTGGGTCCTGAGGTGAGTACTTTATGGTTGATACTGAAACCAGACCTTTTAGTTTGGACTATCCCAGTTTACAATCATTTAAGAGCCTTAGAATATGAAACGTGAATTTTAATTAAATGTGTGCCCCACTTCGGTGGTATGATGGTCTAAAGTGTCACTCTCCCAATAAACTGGATTGCCATTGACAGGGAGATCAGGGTTTGAATAGAATACTGGTTGAGTGCTCTCATAGTATTTTTCCCTCGACTGTTTTCCTCTCTCATTCTCTCTTTCCACGCAAATGCTGGCACACGTCCTCCAAATTTTATCTTATTTATCCCTTACACATGAGAGTAGTTTGGTAAGGTCCCATTTTCGCAGGAAGAACTTTATATGACAGTTAGAAAAGTTAAAAGATCCACTTTAACATATACATACGTCAAGTCACGTAATATGCAGCTATAACTTTTGATAGATATTATCAATATTTATGGAATAACACAAATAGTATAAGAAAATGTATTCAATTTTGACCACAAAAAAAAAATATATATATATATTTGAATTTTCTAAAATTATCTTACTATGAAAATTAGACACTAACCTAAAGGAGTAGTGAAATGCAGTGACAAAAAAACAACAACTAAGCATCTGCATGGTTTGGGGCTATGGAAACTAATGCTCTTTGGCGTGATTGTTGGGTCATGTGTCATGCATGGCCTGCAGGGTCATAGACGAGCACTCCAGCCGACTACGCTGGCACCAAGCTACAGTTTGTAACCAACTTCCCCACCCATCCATTTCCCCCAACTCAAAAGCTTACTCTTTTTAGATGACATGGTGGTCTAAGGGTAAGGTGTTAAACTTCTGTGCTGGGCGGTCCGGGGTTCAATCCTCGATCCCGCACAGATTTATCTGATTGCCAAAACCCCTTCTTCACTTCTGACAAGTCGTGTATAAATCAGAACTTGTGAATGTGGGGAATGCCAGGCCTCCACCGTGGTTTGGATCCCACGTTAAGCTGTAGGTCCTCCATTTCATCTCGCAATCACCCTACCATTACACATTAGCGTAAGTGTGTACAACCCGAACGGGTAGTAAGACGTGATGCTAATAATAATCTACTTTTTTTGATCACCGCGTCTTATTAACTATCCTGGTACATATTTTATAACTATTCCAATGGGGTAGGGATGAGAAAAGAAGCATTTTAGATGCGATCTACCCGCATTTGATTTGGAGGAGACTGACATACCATTTATTAGAAGCCATACTCGGTAGACCCAACCAGAATTAGAACCTTGTACTCCCCGTCATCAGCAAGCCATTCCAACACGAGAGTGACGCCTTAGACCATTCAGCCACTGAAGAGTATCAACGTTTACTAACTGTCCAGATGAACGCTAGGATCGGTCCGACGCTGATGGAGAACAGATGGGCCAGCGACTATAGTGGCGGCAAGGATCCTGCCTCTTGGACCGGAAGTGTCGCCATCTTTGAGACGTATTTGAGAACGGGACGACCGGTCAAGTACGGCCAGTGCTGGGTCGTATCTGCTCTTGTAGTTACCGGTAATGCATGGGAAATAATCTTATGGTATTCTGATGTGGAATTAATGTTTTAATTTTAAAATGAGACCAGTGGCGGCTCATAGCTAAAATTAGTGGGGGTGCTGCTCCTGAATTTTTTAGCCATTGTTTTAAAATTGTGTAGAAGGAAAAAAAAAACATGTATAAAAAGAAAATTTCTTCAGGAGCTTGATAAAATATTAACATAAAAAACCAACAATTTTTACTTACTTTAACTTAAATTTTTACCGTCCAAGCTTGATCTATTCATTTAAAAATGAAATCAATTCTTATTGTTTTAATTTGCACAAAAAGTTCAATAATTTTCTTCTTGATATCTGGATGACAATTGAGGAAATTTTTTCCCCATTGAAAGTACTGAAAGCGCATTTAGTCTTTTTGTTAAATAAATGAATCGAAAAAAAAAAGAATCCTTCAGAATAATCATATAATTCTACACTCTTCTACACTTTATCACATTCAAGAATATGATCTGATCACCAAACCCTTCCTTCACCTCTGACAAGACATCTTGTGAATGTGAGGAATGCCAGGTCTCCACCGTGGTTCGGATCCCTACCGTGGTTCGGATCCCACGTTAAACTGTTGGTCCTCCATTTCATCTCACAATCACCCTACCATTACACATTAGCGTAAGTGCGTAAAACCCGAATGGGTAGTAAGACGCGGTGCCAATAATAATAATAATATGATACACGGTTTTTAAGTACAACACACGCTGATTAAAAAAAGCTTCCTTCCAACATCACGCCAGAGCCGGCACTGCGAGAGCAACAGTGCTCTCTCTACCTGGCAGTCCCGCCTTCCTCCCCACACCCACCTATGTACGCATGCGCCAAACAGTCAAACACCACGTCTCTGGCACTGTGAAGCGCACAGTTCCATGAAAATATTTTTCTATCTTTTTCATAAACTGGGGGATGGCTACTGAAGTACTGACATTAAGCTTAAGGAATATATATTGTACTAAAAAAAAAGAATTAAATAAAAACGAACTCATTATATTAAGTGTTATCGATAATATCAAATGGAAATAGGGGTGCTGCAGTTCCGCAGTACCTATACACTAGCCACCACTGAATGAAACACTTGGAACCTTGACTGTAACTGGACTGCTGAAGATGGAGAGATCGGGGTTTGAATCTCCAATAGGATGTATTTAAGTTTTTTAAATAAGGGTTTCCACGCAAATGTGCGTACAATTCGTCTAAATTAAACCTTATTCCTCCTTATCCCATTAGCATAGACCTTATTAGTACATTGGCGTATAATTCGAGTGGGTAGTAAGGCGCGATTCTAAATAATATATGGGGGGACACAAAGCCGCTCACGTTTGCTACAAAGTCACTGTCGCTTGTCTTTAGTCACGTGGTATGGCTACGTGCTGACACAATTAGACGATTAGTAACTTGGAAATTAAAACTTAAATTGAAGGGTAAATCTTCACTAGCTTAATAAAAGCAAACTACGTAGCATATTAATGTTTTTTTTCACATTTTGAAGTTAATGTCACTCAGGTGAGATCCATCAAACGTGAGGCCAACCTCAGCCCGTCTTTTTGATTAATTTTTTTTAGCACTGCGTCAAGGTTGGATCTAGAGGAATTGAACCCACATTTGCGTGGAGAGAGAGTTGAAAAACATTTTAGGAAAATCCACCCCCAGTTCACCCGACCTATATTCGAACCACGATCTCCCCGTCCTCGGCAGTCGATCTCAACACGACTGGCGCGTTAGCTAACTACGCTACCGAGGCGGGTGTTGTCTATTACTTTTCTCAGCATAGATCGTCTAATTATTTCGGCCCACTCTGTATAGTCGTGCCGTTTTGCTCTCGAGTACGGCCAACGACTCACCATATGGTTCCTTCCTGTACAAATCAAATGGTACATCTATCGTGTCATTGAATCTAGTGTGCCGCGCGATGGGCATACCTTGCCGCCCTGTGACCATCTACCAGTGCGGCCACGACATGGGCGACAGTTTAGTCCTCAACTTGCACAAGAGATTCAACAAGACGGGTGACATCCGGTCGCGGTACGAGGGCGGCTCTTGCTGGGTGTATCACGCGTGGAACGACGTCTGGATGGAGCGCCGCGACCTGCGCTTTGGTCTCGGCGGCTGGCAGGCCATCGACGCCACGCGCCGTTCCTTCAGGAATGGTAAGTTCGGCGCTCTTAGGGAGTACTTGTTTTGTTTGCTCCTATCTTCCTATCTTACTACCCGTTCGTGGTGTAAGTATTTAATTGCATCAGTTTATTAGGGTCGAGGAAGGTATACTTTATAAGGAACGTGCCCGATTTTTTTTAATATCTGGGGGAAAAGAACTCGGCCCTTAGTACAACCCCCTGGGATTTGAATCCAGACTTTATCACCGAAAAACCATATTACATGAACCTGAAATTTAGTTCACGCGTCTATCGTTACAGGTTCCGTTAATCTTGTCTGTATTTTTATTTCGTGTTTCACGTCTTACCACCCTTCTGGCATATATTTATTTACCTGTTGATAACGAGGATATCGTGGTTTGAATCCCGGCTGGGTGTACTGAGGGGAGATTTCCCTAGATTGTTCCCCATTCTCCTTTCATGCAAATGTGAGCAAATTATCTCTATGAAGCTTCCTTCCTCATTCCTACCCCATTAGAGTAATAACTATCACATATGCATGTAGCCTGAAAAAATAATAAGACACGCTAATAAATAAAATATCTGGTGGGATTTCCTTCAAAATACCGTCCATTTCATCCTTATATTTTATATAAATCAATTAATAATAATGTTGAGGTTACCTGGTGGTATAGGGGTAAGGTGTCATATTTCTGTACTAAGGGTCTGGGTTTCAATCCTCGGTCCCGGCACAGTTTTATCTGATTACCAAACCCTTCCTTCACCTCTGAAAAATACATCTTGTGAATGTGGGGAATGCCAGTCCTCCACCATGGTTCGGATTCCAAGTTAAACTGTAGGTCCTCCATTTAATCTCACAATCACCCTACCATTACACATTAGCGTAAGTGCGTATAACCCAATCGGTTAGTAAGACGCGGTATTACTACTACTACTACTACTAATAATAATAATAATAGTATATATATATTATTGTACATCCTGTGGCTTGGGCTGATTTTTATTCAATTCATATAGTTTTCCACTACCTGCTGGATAGGCCTGTAGTAGATTTGTACGCCTTATAATATAGCTTAATACTAGGACATTCACAACAGCCAATCCCCGCTCGTTAATTCATCACCGTGAAAGGATAAACCTACATTTCACCAACGAAACATTTTTCGGCCATGCCAGGAACTGAACTTGGGACCCTTAGTTTAGCAGACAGACACGCCACCAACTGAGCTAAGGTGTCGAATTAATAATTAATATGGTTGAATTTGATAATTAAAGGAAAACCACATCCCGAGTCTGTTATCTTTACAGACATCCTGTCAAGAGAGTCTGGCCCGGCCTCTGTTGAGGCCATCAAGACCAACCAAAAGGTGCATCAATACGACACATTGTTTTTTATCTCAATGCTGACCGGGAAAGTGGTGCATCATCATGTAGATGAGGCCGGTTCGACTACCCCAATCAAGTGCATTTCGGACCGGTGAGAAAACAAGCCTAACTATAGAAGTTCCATGGGCTTCAGTGGTCTTTGGTTAAAGTTCTCTCTTCAGGACCCGATATCCACGGGTTCAAACCTAGCCGAGGTTTAATGGATTTTTACTGCGAGATAAAAATTTGTGCTTCGGAGTTTTTATATCTCAGTAAAAATCCGTAGCGCAAATTTCTTCGGAGTGGAAATAAATATGGTAGTCCCATATGTATTGTAGCGTGTAAAAGATCCCTGGAAAGTATAGGGAAATACCTTTGTGGCAAAATTTGTAGGCTCTTTTTCAATCGCTCGCTGAAGTCCATTGCGGAAAGCAATGGGGAGTTATCACACTTTTAAGGGCTTTCATAGGACATGTTACTTCTCCCAGATTGTACGGGCAGCACTAACCGTTAAAATGGTGGAGTGTAAGCCCAGATCTGGATTGATAGAAAGCACATAAGGAGCAACCCTCGGGTTGAATACTCGTCATTAATATTATTATTAAAATTGGACTAAACACTATCATAATAAGTAAGATCTTGAGAAATCTTTAAAAAAAAACCTAGCCCAAAGGTTGTTTTGTACTTCTGGCCACTATCTTTGGTTTTTGTATATTTTAATAGCATGTAAAAATGCTGTATGAGAGATCTACATTAGTAATTTTGATTTTATTGGATACATAATTATAAATTTACCATAATTTAATAAAAACCGTTTTAAAAAAATCTATAATTATTAATGTACATGAGAATAATAATTATAATAGTCTATACCATATTTAAAATTGGACTTCCTTTTTACAAACGTTATTGGTTGTATGACATCCAGTATACCATTATAGTTATGAAACCAAGATACAAGGGTAGATCCCCCCCCCCCTCCCCAGCTTCGGCCTTGATTGAAACCTTATTTGTAAACTTTAGATTATGATCAAAATATATCTTTGTAGTATTTAAATGTATTTAAAAAAAAAGTGTTTCCTAGGGTTCTTGTGAGGTTTGAGACATAAAAGTTGGTAGCCTTAAAAATGGTGTAATGGGGCTTTCATAATTTTTATCCTGTACTCATCACATCCATAAAATATAATAGCTCATTTTAAAATTACTAATTAGTATTGAAATAATATTTCTGCACTTTTAAGACCGTAATATTGTTTTGTTTCGTTTCAACCAATGGATCTTCCCTGTTTTAAATGTTGCAGAATGGGCAGACTGGTTGTGACGAAGCACCCTATATTGCTCGACGACTATGGAGAACAGGATCTTCAGGATATTACCAACGAGTACAAGTATATTGATTG
Organism: Timema shepardi; assembly: GCA_902151425.1. Taxonomy (NCBI): domain Eukaryota; kingdom Metazoa; phylum Arthropoda; class Insecta; order Phasmatodea; family Timematidae; genus Timema; species Timema shepardi. The sequence continues at coordinate 101,095 of CABFVX010001135.1, read as the reverse complement.
TAAGTATTAGGCTTGGTTCACATGTTTTCTTAAAATAGAGAGCCGAATCAGCTTGAGTGGTTCAGTAATTCACACGCTGTATGTTGACCCATGAAGCATTGCAACGCCAAGTTAGAACAGTAGATAAAAACATAATTTAGATAATTGGTTTTCAATCTGAGGTACGCGTACCCCCAGAAGCACGCGAAGACATTTTATGAGTACGTACAATTTAAAATAAGTAAATATAAATTATGAAATATGAATTACTTGAAAGGTCGTTGAAAGATCATTTTTATATAAGGTTCCTTCTCGAGAACGCAGAAAGAGATGGAATGAGAGGACACCCACCCCCCCCCCCCCCCCCCCAGGTGAANCCCCCCCCCCTCTCCCCGAGTTCGATTGACTCACACTTCTATTTATACGCATCAAAGCTTTTATTGGCTAGAGCAAGATGGCCGCGGATAAAGGTATAGTAACATTTTATATCTGCCCCTTGCGCACTTATTTGAGATTTGATTGGTTCTCCATTGCCGAAGATTTCGGGCAGAACGAACGAAGTAGAGTTAAGTTAAACATTAGTAGAACAGCTTTTCCCGATTAAGCGGAAAAATATTGGGATTGGCTTAGAGCTCGTCGCATGACCACGTTTATGTTTTGCGCTTGTTTTACGTCAAACGTGTAAATTCACAGTAAGTCGCGGGCTGATGAGACATTGGGTTCGATTCCAAATATGCTATTTTTTTAAGACGCAACAAGGCAAATTATTTCATTTCTAGACGTGTCATTTTCTGGAACTTAAGACTAATCCTTTTGAAGATATATCTCAATCTGATCCAGCACGTCGTGAATTTGACACTATAAAGTGACATATTCAAACACTAATGTGCAAGAAAAAATAGTTTGCAAATAAATTTAAAGATGCAACCATTGACCAAGTTAGTGTTAAATATATTGTCCGTGCCTGTGGAAGTTAAAAGAGTAGTTAACCATGGATTGCAGGTCAAACACGGAAGCTACCAAACTGTGTTCCGGTCTTTAAGGGTCGTGACGTCATATTCACCCTGGTGCCGATGAGACGTACGGAGTTCGGACAAGCTTTCACAGTTGCTGTAAAGATTCAAGTAGGTATTATTTTGTTTACCCGCGGGTGTTCAAATTATATTGAGTTTTCTGTGATCACTACGCACACTCCTTTTATGCTGAAAGGTGGAAGTGTTACCTTGAACAATTACTCTATAGCAGTGGTTTTCAAATATTATTTCTGTTCACGGCACATTTTTTTTTATCGTGAGAACTCTTGGCAACCCAATGGAAATCTTGACCATGCTCATACTTCTTTCAACTGAACAGGAAATGCATGTTTTTTTTCTTTATTCGATCAAGAATTGAAATTTTAGGTTGGATATGGCAAACTGAAGTTCCTAATTGATTACTCAATTCTTTGTTCGTAAGCCATTACATTCTTTGGAAATTAAATACATTAAAGTTGTCCATTTTTTTTACTATCTTCTTTAATTTATTGATATTTTTTATCAACAATAATATAACTATCTGATTACCAAACCCTTCCTTCACCTCTGAAAATACATCTTGTAAATGTGGGGAATGCCAGGCCTCCACCGTGGTTCGGATTCCACGTTAAACTGTAGGTCCTCCATTTCATATCACAATCACCCTACCATTACACATTAGCGTAAGTGCGTATAACCCGAACGGGTAGTAAGACACGGTGCTGCTAATAATAATAATAATAATAATAATAATAATAATAATAATAATAATAATAATATAACGTTGGAAGTTTCGTGGCACATCCTTTGAGAACCAGTGCACTATAGTGTAACTCTACCTAATTTATAAGATAGGAGCAAGGCCTTAGCCAGCCAATAATTCCGTGGGGGGGGGGGG
>CABFVX010001135.1:34672-89964 GCA_902151425.1 Timema shepardi | reverse complement strand
ATATATATATATATTTATGTGTGTGTGTGTGTCTATTTCGCTATTAAACTCAAAAATTATAAGAGAATATATTAAAATGATAGTAAATAGATCTACTTAATATTCACAGGGTGTAGTCAACACAATGTGTTTTCCTGCAACTAACATTAATTAAATTACTGTAATTAAGATACGATGTAGATGTAAAGCTACAGGACAAGCTACCTGCTTTGGTGGCCACATGGTCTAAGGCGTCACTCTTTGTGTTAGGCTAGACTGCCAATGACAGTGAGATTGGAGTTCAAATCCCTGTCGGGTGTAATGAGTGTGGTTTTCCTAAAATGGTTTCTCACACTCCCTCTACGAAAATACGAGTACACGCCTTATAAATTCACCCTTCCTTATCCTTACCAAAATAGAGTAATTATTACATATGAGTATAGCCTGAACAGGTAATAAGACGCAATGTTAAAAAATAATACAGCACATGTTACGTGTTAAACATGACTCAAATGAATCTAAATTTTATAAAACTCGTTCAATTTTAATTTAAAATATGTGAAAATTGGTGAAACCTTCCGTATTCTCCCACCCAGCCCAAACATTCGATAATCAAAACAAGCTTCAGTCCCAATTATTTTGGATTTACGAGGCTCTACTGTAATTATGTGAAGGTAGGAAAGTACCAATGTGGTTCAGTGGTCAAATTGGAAAGAGTCTGGCCGCAATCCGATGCAAAATTCGTCTTTGCCGAGGAGAATGCCGGCGGTTGATATTTCCACGACGATGGAGAGTTCCACCTGAGAATCAAACATGTCGCCTGTTACACAGAGAGGTGAGCTTTATAACACTTAAATAAACTTTTTTTTATTACTTTCTATGTAAGGTGTATGGTACAACCCGTTTCACTGTAACTGGTATTTTCTGACAGCACCATATTAACCCCATGGGAAAACATATCTTTTCCAATAATTGATAGCCAGATCTCCACCGTGGCTCGGATTCCACGTTAAGTCTGTAGGTCCTCCATTTCATCTCACAATCACCCTACCATTACACATTAGCGTAAGTGCTTATAGCCCGAACGGGTAGTAAGACGCGATGCAAATAATAATAATAATAATAATAACTAATATATAAGTGGAGGAAATCTAAGTCATTTGTAAAAGTTAAAAAATACAGATTTTTAAAACGAACAAATATAAAACTAAGAATCAAATAGCCGAAGCTGTTATTTGAGTCGAAGATAGCTGCGTTATCTGATAGCTCGTGAATAAAGTCGACAATTTCTGCACGTCCATCATAGACTCTGCCTTAAAATACGAGTGAATAATGACCCTGGGCACGGGATGACTCCTGGATAGCATTGGCGTAAAAAGCCAAAGGTCCCAGGTTCGATTCCCGTGTACAGGTATCATTTTTCAATTTTCAGAAAATATAAAACTGTTTTTAAGGAACTTCTCAATTGTCTGAATATGCCAAAGTTACCATGAATTAACTAAAAATAACTATCAATAGTGAGATAATGGTTGGTTTTAACAAAATAATACAAAACAAGGCAACATCATGTGACAAATTTTCATTAAAAAATTGTATATTGATTTTTTAAGAGTTTTCAATCAACCTTAATTTACAGATCAAATTATTTTGCATATTTCAAGTAAACATAAATATAATTCATACAACGGAGCAGTAAGAACAAATAGTATTGCTCTCACATTGCATGTGTTTTTATGTCAGTGTTCATGTGTTAATTTTTTTTATATATTTTTGTCGATGCCATAATATTTGAGAAGTGTTTTTATCGTGCTATCATTAATAATGTGTAATGGTAGGATGATTGTGAGATGAAATGGAGGACCTACAGTTTAACGCGGGATCCAAACTACGATGGAAGCCTGGCATTCCCCACATTCACCAGTTGTTATTTTAATGATATTGACGCCATATGCAAAATAAATATTTGGGCATCACCAGTGTGGATTTCGATGAAATGGATCAACAACGGATCAGATATTTACTATACAGAAAATATTATAAAATGTGGAAATACAACATGACGGTTCGTAATTATACATAAATTTTAAAAAGGTCTACGATTAAGTCGAAAAAATTCATTATAATGAAATTTTAGTTAAATTTGGAATATCCAGAACACTTGTCAAGTTAACTACAGTAAGCCCACGGCTTCTTTGGTGCGGACTGATAGCTTACAGCCGACTTCTGACAGTAAAGATTTAGGTATATACCTAAATTTTTACTGTCATAAGTGACAGCTGCTAAACAAATGTTTTTTAGATCATTTGGTTCAGCGTAGGGATACATAATTCGGTCTGGTAACTTTTCAAAGCCGTCAGCTGTCAGTCAGCACCAAAGCCAAGGGGCTACTGTAAGTTGTGTTTGACTGATAAAAGTGCCAGGGTATGAGTTGGATATCACTTATCAGATACTCTAGAAATACATATTGGGTTTAAACAAGGAAGTACACTTTCCATATTACTTTTTAATCTAGCCTTCGAGTATGCTATTAGGGTAATGCAAGATAATAGGAAGGAATTAACACTAAGCAATATAATGTAGCTGTGAGGATATGCATATGATTTAGATTTGTTGGGCAATAGTAAGTAACATTTAAGGAATGCAGAAATGTTACTAAAGGATAGTGAGGAAATGGGCTTAGAAGTGAACGCTGAAAATTATTATTATTATTAGCACCGCGTCTTACTACCCGTTCGGGTTATACGCACTTACGCAAATGTGTAATGTCAGGGTGATTGTGATATGAAATGAAGGACCTACAGTTTAACGTGGAATCCGAACTACGGTGGAGGCCTGGCATTCCCCACATTCACAAGATGTCTTGTCAGTGATAAATCTGTGCCGGGACCGAGGATTGAACCCCGGCCGCCAGCATAGAAGTCTGACATCTTACCCCTAGACCACCAGGTCACCAACGCTGAAAATAATGAGTATATGATCACACATAGAACACAGATTGAGGTCGATAATTAGTTAGAGATTACTGCAAACAACATATCATTTGACAGGGCTAATGTGGTAACATATTTAGGAACAGTTTTAACTAGCAATAACAATAGTATATTGGAAATTAGTAAAATAATAAAGTCTGGAAATATATGCTATTACTCATTCAGTAAGTTTTTCACATTTCATCTGCTTTCAAGGAATGTAAAATTCAGACTATATAAAACAATAACTTTACCGATTGTTCTCTATGGGTGTGAAAAGTGTTCTCTTACCTTAAATAAAGAAATACAATCTAGGGTGTTTGAAAAACAATGTGCTTAGGAAGATATTTGGCCCAAAAAGGGATGAGGCTAGTGGTAAGTGGAAGAGGTTACATATTGATGAGTTACATATTCTGTACTCATCACAAAACACTTTAGATCACATTGGGCAGGATATGCAGTGCGAATTGGGGAATCTATAACCGTGTTAAGAATATTGACTGCCAAGCCCAATGGGAAGAGACCGTTGGGAAGACCTATAAGCAGATGGGAGGATAAAATTAGAATGTACCTGAAAGAGATAGGGTGTAAGGAGGTGTACTGGGTAGCACTAGCTCAAGATAGGGATAGGTGGTGTACTTTTGTAGGTGCGGCAATGAGCTTTCGCGTTTATAATGCCATATAATAAGAGCCATATAATATATTCAAGTAGGTAAAAATGCAGCATTTCCTAAGTGTTAAATGATTTTGATAGTTTTCCATTTGTCATTTAAATGTAGATTGTTGATTAAACCAGGGCTCAGATTTTGATGACATGTCACCCTTTTTTTTTATCGATGCTCATTTTAATATGAGTTCATTTAATGAGCCCCCAATATATTTATAGTTCATCATTTGGTCATTTTTACTCATCTGGATTTTTGGTTAATTTTTTCTTGTTTTACGACAATGTTTGGTCATTTTTAAGCACTTATATGGAATATAGGTATAATAATACTTATGTATTCTCAGTGCATACTCAAAACATTTGATTTTTACTTTCTCGCTATCTTAGAGATATAGAAAGTATTGTGATCGTCAAAAAAATCGAACTCAAGATTTTGAAGAATCTTGACGTTTCATGACACCCCGAATCCAAAAAGTTGTTTTTGACTTTCCATATGTCTATCTGTACCTCTAACTAGAGCCTAAACTATTTTACCGACCGGGCTAAAACTTGGTATCCTAGGTTTTCATAGGGTCACCCCGAGGTTTTTTTTTAGAATTGGATGTCTAATCCTAAAATTAAGGATAATTTACTGAAGGGCAAAAAGAGAAAAAGTCAATTTTCTCAAAATTGGCTCTTATGATTTTGATTAAATTTCGTTTATAAACATTTATAAATATTCAAAAAAAATGGCTTCTCTCAATATTTTGGCAAAATGACTTTAAGGACTCCGATCTGATGCGTAAACTAACTTTTACTATTATATCTCCTAAACTATTTGAGATATGAAATGACTTATCGTTACAAATATGTAGGTCTCTTTATAATACAAATATTTTATAAGAAGCATATGTTTATAAAACAAACAAATTTCAAACTATACGTATATATATATATATTAACTTTTCGAAAACACAAGGTAAAAGTATTGCGATTGCAAAAGAAAATCTAATCTGAAATATTGATGGATGTCAACGTATCAAGATCTCCCAAACCCTAAAAAGTGGTATTTGCAATGACGTGTCTGTGTGTCTGTTTAAACTTAATATTAAGAGTAGTTTAAGAAAGGGCGAAAAGAGAATAAATTGATTTTCTCTACAGATTTTGATTACAATTCGTATCTAGGTGTTGATTAATAAACTTGCTATTTTCATTTTACCATGAAAATGAATTTTAGGGTACTTTACAGAAGGAGAAACGTCCGTATCTCCCCAAATATTTGAGATACTAAATAACTTATCATCGAATAATTGTAGTACTATTAAAAATCATTTTTTTATATGAAATATATTTTTATAAATCCAATAATTTTTAAGATATTGGCAAGTATATTAATACGATTTTGTTAGCTTTAGTTGTAAAGAGATACTACTTAAGTCTTAACCCGATAATTCTCCAATGGCATAGAGTAATTAAATATAAGTAAGTCTCTAAATGTTTATGTTGTTTTTCCTTAAACCTTTAATGAAAAAATGTTTGTACAACATTGATCTATATCCATTTTAGACTCAATAGTCAATATTTACATTTTTTATTGGTCAAAATTTATAAATGATAAATTTAATAACAATGCGATGGCATAAAGATTTGCAACACCTAATAAAATGTCTAAAATGTTAACAGGAAGTTGAAGTTTTAATACGAAGTGTTGACCCTTGTGGACCCAATATTGAACTGTTTTTATCGGTTCAAACATACAAATGAGGACATTAATTCTTTAAAAACAAAATTATACAATTTAAAACCAAAACTAAAAATTGTTTTACATAAGTATAATGCAATTTATGCTTGGGTTTGCTAGTGTATATTATTTCGTTTCACATATATTACGAGTTTTGAGTAAATATCTCCATTTTCAAACAATAGAGTGAGAGTGTCCGTGCGGAGTTCCGTAACATTTATTTCTCACACAATTATCGGTCTGATAAGATAATTAGGTATCAAATGAACTTTGAATCCGTTTAGTTGAGTTGAGTTTCAGAGATATTTTATTTTACATTTTAAAGTGCACGTTTAATTTATTCTTGTGCACTCATTATTCTGTTACGTTAAGATGTTTGTGGTTTTATTTAATTTAAGATAATTTAGGTAATTTAGAGTTTTTATTGTCATTTGTTTAATTATTTGTTGATACTTTTTATGATTAAAATTCAAATATATGATTACGATAGCTCAATTGAAAAAAATAATATGTGTTTATGTTAAATTAATATAAAATGTGTATAGTTTCACTGTCAAGATTTGAAAACTACAGGTTTAACCACCGATATATTTTTAGTTAGATTAATAGCCTAAGCATGGTACGATGACAGTGTAACTCATACATACATCGAATGTTAGCGATGGTGGAACTACGTATGTGGCAACGGTGGAATTTCCCCCATGAAAATAATTCCCACACCCTGGAATTAATCCGCCCTTCCCCCCTAGATATATTTCAAATCCTCTGATATAAAATATGAAATTGCAAGGTACCCTTAAATATAATCCCACATTACTTCTAGATGACTAGATGTATTCAATTTTTAAAAGATTGTTGGAGAAGACCCCTTTAAATAGCTTCTAGTGGAATCTAGCTGTCAGAAAAAAACCAAACAAAGGGCATTCTAAATGGCTTCTAGGATCAACCAAATTTAAAATAATTATTGAGGGAGGACGACGCAAAGTATTTTCTAGATGCATATATTTTTTAAGAAATATCATGCAAGCACCACTCCAAATAGTTTCAAAAAGCATTCAATTTTTTTTTTTAATTTCTGAAGGAGCTTTAGCTTCTATAAGGGTTCAATTTTCAAAAAAATTCTGAGAGACTACTCCAAACAGCTCATAAAATAACAATTATATTATTTAAAAATTGGGGATAGGGACCACTCTAAATAGCTTTTAAGGACCCCTTATTTTCAAAAATATTTGGGGGAAGGGATGAACAGGCAATTCTATAAAAAATATATTTACATATATTTTGCTTGCCCTGCCATATATACAAATAATGTTCCGTCGCCACTGTTGAATATGTCTTCAGATCCAGAATTAGAGTGCGTCACAAGTTTTAAGGCTGTGACTACCCTCCCTTTGCACAAGCCACTACTACAAGATGACGTCATCCAAGGAGAATGAGGGCTTAGGCTTCAGCCTTGAGATCCTGGATGTTAGTCCGTACTATGAACCATACAATGTCACTCTCCAAGTTGAGGTATGTTACATGGAATGAGGATTGAGTGGAAACTGAGGATCATGGGGAATTACTCTTAACCCTGGAAGAACTGATCACTGTATCGTACGGTGGAGAGACCTTCACGATCACTCTCCAAGTTGAGGTATGTTACATGTAATGAGGATTGAGTGGAAACTGAGGATCACGAGGACTTGAGGTCAGTTTCATAGTCAGACTCAGTTCTAGTACGCCTCAAGTGCGGCGATATTCCAAACACAGGGAAACACCTACCTATACTATAATTGAATGGGCCAGTCTCGTGTGCCAAACTGCCATTCTGGTCTAGGTAGGTGCTGTCTCTTATTTAGTATAGCACCATACTTGAGGTGTACTAGATCTGTTGAAAGCCAATGGTTGGAAGAATCTCTTAACACCAAATTACAATTTTAAAACAATATCATCAACGATCTTAATGTATTAATTAAGAGAAGAATAAAATAAGGGAGACTGTATTGTTATTTCTATGAAAAGAGTATTAAGTAAATTAATTCTCAGTCCTACTTTAATAGGTGACTTTTTTCCGATAGCGAGGAAAGTTATTAGATATTCTTTCACGTACTCATACATTAAATCATGTGATCTACAGCGGTCACTTTTGATAGATAGTGTCAATAAGTATTAAATTACACCAATAATAAATGGTAAAATGTTATCAATACCGACAGAAATAAAAAGTTTATGTTTTACAAAAGGTTTTTTCTGCCAAAATTCTATTGCAGACAAATCATCCTTAATCCTAGATGGATTTCATACAACTACAACAACAACAAAAAACTATTCATCCCAATGATGACTTTTAGGCACCTGTAATGTTACAAAGATAATTGAGACAGACTGACTTGGAGATACCAGACTCAACTACTAAGTAAATGCAGACAAATTTTTCTCATTTTTCCGAGAACAAGAGTCCCTAGACCCGCAACATAGACTTCGATGTGGAGTCTTACATCTTCTCCTGCAACGGCGTCAGGACTGACAAACTCGAGATACACCACTCTTCGGCAGATGGTCCCAGGAATCCAAACCGTGTAACTGAAGCTAACTTCATTATTTGTTACTAATAAAGGTAAGGTGTACTAAGACATGTGAGACCCACTTCAGAGGTGAACAGGAGACACAAAAACAATTAAAATGATAGGTCGGAACCAGTTAGACGATTTGTGCTGAGGAAAGTGATGGACAACGTGCTGAGGTTTGTCTGACGTCCGATGGAGCACACATGAGTGACATTATCTTCAAAAAGTGAAAAAAGTGTATTAGGCTACGTAGTTTGCTTTTATTTAGCTAGTGAATATTTATTTTTCAATTAAAGTGTTTATTTACCATTTACAATTCGTCTAATTGTTTTGGTCGCACTCTAAACATGTGTCCCGTTTGACATTTTATTTCAAAGTAAGTGTTATGTTTGAACTCCAGTAATGTGAAGCAGCTTTAACATTATAGGGAGTTCTCAAAAGGCCACCTTCGGCCTGACTGCAAGCATTGCACTGCAATTTTTTTTTTTAAATACTAAGGCATTCTACGACACGATGACGCCAGGCCCGCATTCAAGATTCAGGCCTAAGTTGGCCATCTTGAGCACTTTTTATAATGTTAATCAGCTCCACATTACTGTAATACTCGCATAGCTATAACTAAGAAATATGGTCGAATGGGACACATGTTTGTATACACTTTTTTGTGTGTTTCCTGTTTACATCTGAATTTAGTCCCACTTGTTACGGTACAGTCTGTATAGACACTACACTTACCGATGCCATTAAACTGTCGTCTTCCACTGAATGTTTATGATTTTAATTTGTTTTTTATTTATTTGAAAGTATTTACGTGCACTTTCTAAAGCGACTGATTATATCAGTACAGGAGAATTTCTATGAGCAATCATGAAATGGCCTATTAATTCCGCCGGGAAGGATATTTTTTCACACACCTTCCAAAATTATTTTCTATGTCACAATTGGCATGGGACCGAATGAATTAGTTCTCCTTTGAAATAAGTCATGCTACGGATTTCTATCGCTCAAGAAAAATTCGTTGACCGCAGCTGAGGTTTGAACTCTCAATCATCGGATTCTGAGGCAAGAATCTTACCCCAAGACCACATAGGTCAATTGAATAATTTTAAACCTGCATGGGTATGTTAGGAAGATTAAAGTAAATTGTGTGAGTTCCAAGCTCAATACTGACTAATACCTTTTGGGGTGAATGGAGTGTGGCTTATCTTTTAGTGTACTCTACTAAGGACTTATTGTACTATAGAAATGATAGAAAGCAATGTTATACAACTATTAATTATACATGAATGACCAAGCTTGGTTGAGCAATGATCATTGAAAGCTCACCACTATATTATTATTATTATTATTAGCACAGCGTCTTACTATCCGTTTGGGTTATACGCACTTACGCTCATGTGTAATGGTAGGGTGATTGTGGGATGAAATGGAGGACCTACAATTTAACGTGGAATCCGAACCACGGTGGAGGCCTTGCATTCCCCACATTCACAAGATGTCTTGTCAGAGGTGAAGGAAGGGTTTGGTAATCAGATAAATCTTTGCCGGGACCTGGGATTGAACCCCGGCCGCCAGCATAGAAGTCTGACACCTTACCCCTAGACCGCCAGGTCACCCTCACCACTATAGCTCAGTCGTTAGCATGTTTGTCTACTGGGATAAGTGTCCCAGGTTCTATTCTTGGCATTGCCGAAAAATTTATCTTAGGTTAAATGTGGGTTTACCCTTTCAAAGCGATGAATTAATGGCCAGGGATTGGGTGTTGTGTCTGTTCTAGATTTAAGCTAGTTTTTAAGTTTATGCTGATATAATTAGTCAGTTTAGAAAGTCAACGATAAATACCTCACATAAATACAATCTAAACTGAAATATTAATTTTTTATAAACAAAGGAAAAACATCTTTGCATTGGCATTCTATTGATAATGAAAACATTTTATAGTCAAATGCAACAAATATGTAATAGTTAACATCAATAGATGATTATTTATCGCGTGTAGCTCGATCAAGAATGTAATTTTGTGCCTTTGATTGTTTTTCTACATTAATTACCTGTTTATTTTCAGTCGACATGATGGATTTTACTATCGATGTAAATGATTCGGTGAACAATATGGCGCACCTCAATCTGGTCAAATGTTACGTGTTTGCAAAGGGCGAATCCTTCAAGTGTGGACCATTGACGACAATTTCTACCAAAACAAACTAGAGTTGGACATGAAGGTAAGGAAGTAAACGGTATCTAATATTTAAGATCTCATCTCACGACTAAATTAACCTGCAAATTGGATCCACGACGATGCTCAAATCATTGATGGCATCAAGGTAATTTTTATTGCATTATTCATTTAATCACATTTAAATCGTGATCAGATATTTTGATTTGTTCTTTTCAAAATAATCTTTATACAATTTTGTTGTATTTTTTTGAATGTGGTAAAACTATTTACCTTGTCTTCGGGCTACTCACATATTTATATTATAATGTAAGAATTAGAAACGTACGTTTAAGAATAAACCGCTCTGCATTTGCTTTGATGGATAGTGGCATTTTTTTTTTTAACTCGTAGCACATTTTGAGCTCTGACTTTACCGCCACAGTCCAGCCTAACCAGAAGATGCTAACTCCTTATCCCACACGTCCACCAAAACGAGTCACTTCATGTATAAGAGGGTCTATTATTTTCCCTTGTGATAACATTTTACTTTACCGTCTAATGAGAAAGTATTGTAATCGTGAAAAATGTATATATCGAGATTATGGTGAATATTTATGTTTTATGTAAACCTGAACCCAAAAAAGTGTATTTTACCATCTTGTCTAACTCCATGCCTGCTGGCTGTCCCTGGCCACAGATCTAAAACAGTTTAATGGATTTTAATCAAGCTTTATATTTATATATTTTAGGTCAATATATCATGCCATTATTATTATTATTATTATTGGCCCTCACATTAAGGGTATAGTTTTATGAGTGATTTTTATGAATTACCAATCTTTCAAAAATGGCACCAACGATTTTGTTTAAAATTTATGTATAGAGAGTGTTTTACCTGACAAAAAACACTATATAATTGTATTTTTTGGGGAAAAAAATTCGCTAAAGTGTACGTAGTTAACTGACGAGGGATTTCCGAAAATTAAAAATGTTTCGAAAAATTGCTTTAACAGTTTTGTTTAAATTTATATCTGGGAAATATTTGAAACGACAAACTAAACTGTATGTATATACTGGTTTTTAGGGGAATGATTTGTTTAAGGTTAGATTGGTTTTTTGAAAATCTAAGTTGTATTTTAATAAACGGCTCTAACGATTTGGTTCAAAATGGGTATCTGTTAAGCTTTTTACATTAGAAACAATTAATAATATTTGTTTTCCTCTAAAAAAAATCATTTGATAGTAGTTTATGCCTACAAATAATAATTTTTGAAAATAATTAGTGAAAAATAACTTTAACGATTTTGTTGAATATTGGTTAAGGTAGGCAATTCTAATGATAATAAATAATGTTTGTTGATTTTCCTAAATTAAATTAATTTAAGGTTAATGAAATGTTTCGAAATTGACGTATAAGAATGAATTCATAATGGGAATCTGGGAATAATTTTTAATGATAAATAAGAATACGTATTTTTTATTTTTACATCCAGAAATCATTTGAGGGTAGCTTGCAGATTAAAAAAAAAAAGTTTTAATACACTGCATGAGAGAGTTTGTACGATTGTGTCTTACCATGTATTTTATTTAACAGCTCCTCGAAACTGTTGTAAACCTGACACCACGTGTTTTGTCATCCTCTGATAACCACCGGTAGGATCACGGCGACTACCTCTGCTATTTAAAGTGCTGTATTAGGTTAAACATGCGTCTGTTTCCTCTTATCCTCATTGTGTACATAATCTTCTACATCCTTCTATCTCAGGTAAGGGAGAGATTTGTTTATTTTAAGGGTATCGTGTCTTACTGCCCTTTCAAGCTATCCACATATTTTACATCAATTGTGTGGGACCCGCCTCGGTGGCGTAGTTGGCTAACGCGCTTCTCGTGTTGAGCTCGACTGCTGAGGACGGGGAGATCGAGGCTCGAATCTCGGTCGGGTGAACTAAGGGTGGTTTTTCCTAAATGGTTTTCCACTCTCCCCCCACGCAAATCCGGGTTCACTTTCTCTAATTAAACCTTCCCAATTCCTATTCCATTAGAGTAATTAGTGCTTAAGGCGTATAACCCGAACGGGTAGTAGGACGTAGTGCTAAATAATAATAATAATAATAATAATAATAATAATAATTGTGTGGGGAGGAGGAAGATAAAGATTAGAGGAAGTGTACGCGCCTTTGCGTTGAGGGAGAGTGGTAAATCATTTAGGAAAACAGACACTCATAAGTCATCTCTCCACTTGGACTCGAACACAAGTCTCCCTGTCATCAGTGGTCCAGTATATGGTGAGAGTGACGCCTGGGGAGAGGATCCATAAATAATATGTTTTTCAAAATATTGTTTACGTATTATTTTTCTATATCTTTTAAATTATAATTATAATATTAATAATAATCATGGACTAAGTATCGTCTAAATTTTTTATATCCATACTTTTATGGTTGATATTGGTGGTCTTGAGGTTAAGTTCTCACATAACTCAATGCTCGTGGGTTCAAACCAAACCGGGGTCAACGAAATTTTTCCCAAGCGATAAAAATCCGTATAACTACTTCCTTCAAAGAAGAATTAAAACTGTCGTTCCCATGTTGGTCGTGGAATGTAAAAGAACCCTGGAAAGTATGTGTAAATACCTTTCCCGGCTAAATTGGTATGGATTTTCACTCTCACTCATAGAAATTCTTATGTTTTGGTATAATCATTCGGTTCATAAAGTGAATGTTAAATACCTCAAATAAATGAAACTGAAACATAATTATATGACTCGTCATATATATTACTTAGGATAATATGTATGTGCCACATCACAAAAGGGAAATTGGTCATTTCAACGAGTCTAATTTTCTGTCCATACCGTGAATTAGCTTCATCGCTTATTCATTCCACTGATCGGGCAAAGACTTGCTCGGGTCATGAATTGGCTAGTCGCTAGAAGAATGACGTGTCTGTGAGCGCGTGTTTGAACATTTAATATTAATAACTAATATAGGTGATCTGGTGGTCTAGGTGTAGGGTGTCGGACTTCTGTGCTGGGGGTCCGGGGTTCAATACTAGGTCCCGGTAAAGATGTATCTGATTACCAAACCCTTCCTTCACCTCTGACAAGACGTGTATCAATTCACAACTTGTGAATGTGTGGAATGCCAGGCCTCCACCGTGGTTCAGATTCCACGTTAAACTGTAGGTCCTCCATTTCATCTCACACAATCACCCTACCATTATTCTGAAAATAAAATATGACACCTGGACACAAGTCCTGGGTTCTATTCCCTTGTCCAGGTGTCATTTTTAAATTTTCAGAATATTATATCCTATTTTAGCCAAACCTTAATCTTCAATGTGCAAACAAATCCGAACGTAGTCAAAATATTTATATATCGACGCATGGAATGTTAGGTTAAGCTAGTTGGGAATGTTTTAGTCATAAAAATTTGGGGTTTGGACATTTACGTATGTTATCACATCAAAGATTTCGAGGTATTATTATTCGATATGTCCGAAAGGTTTTGTGTCAGTTAGATGAGTAAATATTTATATTGTATGGTACTATAATCATTGCAATAGATAGGACAGTATTATTATTATTATTATTAGCACCGCGTCTTACTACCCGTTTGGGTTATACGCACTTACGCTAATGTGTAATGGTAGGGGGATTGTGAGATGAAATGGAGGACCTGCAGTTTAACGTGGAATCTGAACCACGGTGGAGACCTGGCATTCCTCACATTCACAAGATGTCTTGTCAGAGGTGAAGGAAGGGTTTGGTAATCAGATAAATCTTTGCTGGGACCGAGGATTGAACCCCGGCCGCCATCATAGAAATCTGACACCTTAACCACTAGACCACCAGGTCACCGTGTACATATAGTATGTATGTATGCATGAATATGGCCCATTTAGTTAATCAGAACCGGCTTCGGTGTTCAAATGGTCTAAGGCGTCATTCTTTAAATAGATTTACTGATGATAACGGGGATCCATGGTTTCTAATTCTAGTCAGGTGTACTTAATAGTTTTGTCCAAAATTATCTCCTCCATCTCCTTTTAAGCAAATGCTGTTTCAGCTACTTTTAATGCATCCTTCCTCATTACTAGGACAAATATATACGCATACAACCTTAAAGAGTGACCATAAAGGTGTTAAGCTAAGGTAACCTACTTCGGCAGCCACGTGGTTCTAACGCGCTATCTCGTGTTGGACTAGACAGACTAAGACTGGGAGATTGAGGTTCGATCCCAGTCTGGTGGACTGGGGATGATTTTTCTTAAACGGTTTTCAACCCTCCCTCCACGCTAATGTGGGTGCACCTCCCTTAGATTAAATCTTCCTAATCCCTAGCGCATTAATGTAATTAGTACATTGGCGTATAAGCCAAACGTGTAGTAAGATGCGGTGCTAAAAAAAAAGTTGATATTTATATGCCAAATATTTTATAAATGTCTTTAAAAAAAAGCTTCTAGTTAAGCCTTACAATTTCGTGACTCACGTTCTCACCCTGACCAAATGATGAACACCTTCAGGTCACAGCACGCACCTCACGCGGAAAGATGTGAGCGTGACTTATCCTCGCTTGATTTGCACTAAAGAAACTCCCATCTTGCTGGAGCATCGAAACCGGAACTTTGTTGGTATTTTAAAATTATATTCATAATATACTACATAATTACATTTGTATCTTTTAAGAGCCCATCTTTAGGCCTTAAGTTGATAGTGTAAGGAACGCGAGAAAAGGACATTATTTTTATAGTTTTTAAATAAAAATTTTTTTTGATAAAATAAATAGAACATATTTCCAGTATAAAGATAGTTTAATTTTCTTCCCACGGTGATTTCAACAGTTGTTGAATATCTGTCATGAAAATATTTTGGCAAAAAAAATATTAGTTCCAATTAAAAAGAACCTACAAAAATACTGCCCTTAACTCTCGTTTTATATAATCGCATGTATCGAAGAGAGGTTTTCTAAATTCTTCACTTGACAACAGTGAGATTGTAGTCAGTTAAATATTTTTTTTTTACATTTAAAAATAACTATTGCCAAGTTTGTTACATAATTTTTAAATGCTGTAAAACAGGTTTATTAGTCTCAATTCCACTGATTTCTAAAACACCCTTTTGGATTAGGTGCTAACTGCCTAAAATATTTCAGCTTTCTTGCTCTTTTGGGCTTTGAAAATATCTCTACTTTGTTTTTTTTTAAAGACCCCATTTTGGGGACCCCAATAGGAATTTTCAATCACGCAATTTTTTGCATATTTTTAAGTTAGCTGCTACTGGCCGGACAAATTTAAGATTCTTAGGTCTTCTGTGCTTTGAGAGTTTTCCAGCTTTGGGTTAAAAAAACAGTTTGGGGGCCTGTATTGGAATTTTTGGTCACCAAGGATTTTCGAACCCTTTTGGGTTAGGGGCTACCTGCCTGAACAACTTCAGCTTCTAGCTCTTTTGGGCTTCAAGAATTTTTCAACTTTTATTTTGTTTGAAATGCCCTCATTTTGGAGGCACCAATGGAAATTTAATATTACCAAGTAGCTTTACATCCTTTTGGGCTAAGGTCTACTAGCCCCAAGAATTTAAACTTCCTAGGTCTTTTGAGTTTTGTGATTTATTCGATCGACTATGGACTTTTTGAAAAAAAAAATTTGCCCCTTCCCCTCCCCATGAAATTTTTTGGTCACCATGTATTCTTACACCCTTTTGATTTTGGGGCAGCTTGCCCACAATATCTTAGCTTCCTAGGTATTTTGGGTTTTGAGACTTTTTCGGCTGGACAGAGAAATGGATAATTATTATAGTGGAGATTTCTCTTGGTTTAAAGTAACTTTTTAATTGATTGTATCGTGATCAAATAAATTTATGTCTAAAAGGGTTTAATAAATTACATGCTACTTTAAATTATGATATAATTTCATCTTACCTATAAATCAATATGTTTAAAATAGCACATTACACAAATACATTTTTTATTATTATTTATAGTTGATTCTTCTTTATGAATTGTTTTGGAAAGTAAAATTATGAACCACACAAGTGGGAGAAAATCGCTTTATACAACAAACTAAGTTAAAACGTTGGAATACTGTATTATTAGCTTTTGGTACAATCTCAGATAATTACGGTATTCTATAAATAATGGTACCTTTGACTTTTACCACAATCTATCCCTTAGGGGTGTTTACGAGAAGTGAAGTTCGTGATGTTGTTAATCTTGACATTCATCATAAAACAAATAGTAGTAATATCTTATAACAGTTTGTTTTAATTTGACTGAAGTTAGAGTTCAAAAAGGCATATAATATATTTTATAAAATCCCACATTAATTATTTATTATTTAAAAAATAAAAATTTGTAAGCCCTTATTCTAATAAATAGTACTTTTAAAACATGATTAAAGTGAATAGCTTACAGAGTCATATTTTTAGATTATATGAATGTTTTTTTAAAAATCTTTTCACTGTGAAATAATAATACTTTATAAAATTAATTTTTTACGTGTAAATTTATAAAAAATCTTTATTTGGATTATTATAAAATTAATAGTTTTTAAAATCAATTATATCTTATTTAAAAATAATCACAATAAATTATACAACTATCTTAAATAATAAAATATATTTTATAAATAGCAACTGAAGACTTTTAAAAAAAACCTCTAGTTTCGAACATGATCTTAGCCCTAGAACTTAAACTTAATCTTCAAGTGCTATACCGACTGAGCTATCCAGGCTTTGATTCTCACACTAAGCACCTTTCTTACTTTTTTCTTCAAAAATTTTCTACATTGTGACTATGACTATAAAAACACACTTGAAGAATTAATGGCCTTTTACATTGAGTAGTCGACCTCGACAGTTTTGGGGCAAGGTGTTTGTCTCAGGGCCCGATGTTCGTGGGTTCAAACCTAGTCGATGTTGACGGATTTTTGTTGAGCAATAAAAATATGTAGCACAGCTTCCTTCGGAGGGGAAGTAAAGCCATTGCTCCAATGTCGATTGTGAACTAGATGGTGCAGGTAGCACTATCCAGTCGAAGGGCTGAGTGCATGCCCAGCTCCGGATGGATAGAAATCAAACCAACCTTCGGTTTGTTGACTTAAGAAGAAAAGAATAGGAAGTCAACCAGATGTAGGCCGCATTTTCGATGGTCTAACGGTATATGTTTTGAATTCTTATCCAATGCAATTTTTTCAAATAAATCTTATAAGATTTTGCATTTTATTAGATATACATGTTTATACCACTTCCAAAATTAAAATATGAACTAATATCGTATTGCATAGTTACTCAAATATTATTTATTTATTTTAAATTTTTTCGATTAAAGTCACATTTAAAAAAATAAATACATTTTAAAAATATATTCCAAATCTCATAGCAATGTTAACATGTGATAAAATTTCATTAAATGTTTTTTTCACTACACAAGGAAAACAGACTAAATACAGACAAAACAAAATGAAACTTACTCTAACAAAGCACCCACGTGACTTAAATATCTCAAGGCATGTCCTTGACGTGTTAGTAGTTATTGAAAATAGTTTTAATCGAGTTTCCGTGTAAAGAGTAATGTTATTTATTGGTAAAGAAATAATAAAATCCCGATAGCCATAATTTTTATTTGTTTCTTGTCAAAGGAAAGATATAGCCTACAAGCCTATCATCATTTCGTATGAAAACGAAATAAAAGAATTGTGTCCATAATTTATCCCCACAGCAATTTGCATAAAATCTAGGGAATCTACATCACGTTCTTTAAAGCTCTAAATGAGTATTTAAGAGGTTTTCTCTAAAGAGGTTGATTCATTCGTCAGAAACTGTGCTAACATATTAGTTAGCTCATTCACTGTTTACAGTATTTATGAAGAAGGGATTATTTTAATTTTACTATCATAAAATTATATTTTATAAAATTTTCCACACCATTGTTTAAGGTTTTTGTCATTATCAACATTTTATTAAAAATAATATTTCATAAATAGAAAGAAAGGCAGATTAAATATTAGCTTTAAAAATGTTTGGATAAACTTTATATTATAAAGTAGTAAGAAAATATTTAATAGCTACAGCTATTATTTTAATAATCATGAATAATACTTAGATATTAAGTGTTGATTTGAATGTAAATTTAAAGTTAATTGAAGATTATAAGCTTAAGATATTACATAACTTAAATTACTATACAATGAGGCACAATACATATACCTGAATAATGTAAACATAACATGAAACAAATTAAAAACTGATAAATTATAAAATGTTTAGTTGAAAATTAGACAATATTTAACTTTATGAAGAAACTATATGTTATCAGACTGAGTTATTAAAAATTAGAATAAAGATGATTTTATTGACTTTGTTAAAAACGGCGATAAATCAATAAATTTTGTCATATTTAATTGTGATTAGTAATGAGATTAATATGATTTAATTGACTTTGTCAAAAAATGTGATAAACCAATAAATATTACACATTTTATTGGTTTATCACAGATTTTAACAGAGTCAATAAAATCACATTTATCTCATTATTAAATCAGTCTGTTAACTCATATTATATTCATAAAATTAAGTTTAGTCTTATCTTCAATTATACATCATATAATTTATAAGATTTTAATGCAAGGTCGTAGCCAGCCAATAATTTCAGAAAAAAGGGGGGGGGGGGTAGTTGGTGGGCACATCCCCCAATTGCGGAAGGCTAGAAAATAAAATCTAAATGATAAACAGTTCTAGAAGCTATCTGAATTGGTTTTTTTATAGCAACGTAACTCCTTAAATGCCGAAGCCTAAGATAAACTCTAAATATTAAACACCTCTAGAAGCTATTTGAAATGTGTTTTTTTTATGGTAGCACAGCCCCCTTATTTGTTCTTGTACCTTAATTATGATATTGTTTGAATCATAAATAAGGCCATATATATTTTGTTCATACAATTTTAGGGGGATTTGAACCCCCAAAACCCACCCTGACAACGGCCTTGTTTTAATGTGTTTCATGTTATTTTATTATTTACGTATATATATATATATATATATATATTTGTTGTGTGTGCTTCGCTGTATAATTTATGTAATGTAATGTAACATCTCAATCTCATAATCTTCAATCAACTCTAAATTGACGTTAAACTCAAGATTTAATATCCAAGTCATATTCCTCATTATTAATAACGTTCCTTACTTCAATTAATAGCTTGGAGTGTTTTCTAAATTACTTTATTATTTTGAATTTAACTAACAAATAAATACCAAATATAATAGAAAATATTACCTCTTGTATTATTAATATTTAACAGTTGAAGATTTCCTTCGGACTCGTTTTTGCGTGTAATCTCGTTACAGCAAGTGAACCTTCTGAGATGTCTACAAGAAGCGGTAACGCGCTGAGGAACGAAGAAGATGACCATCCTAACTACTTGAGGAACATGATTCTCAAATTCAGTTCCGATTTGGAGAAGCGTCGACGCCGGGACGAGACCATTAAATCAGGTGGGAGGGCCTAAAGCACATTTCCTTTCTGTTTAGTTACTTAAATTTAACACACAAAAGTAATGTACTCTTTTTTTTCTATATCGTACGTCACACATGACCGGGAGTTACATGACTTCCAGTTCGGTCGCCTGTATGTAGACCTTTAGCCTCTCTAGTGAGATACAACATAGGAGGTTGTCCACATGTCATACCCGCTATGAAATTATGTGATGGTAGTTATTATGAAGTTGTAGAGCCGGTGTAAGTCTTAAACTAATATAAGCTTAATAAACCAAACCCTGGTGACCGGAAGGATAATTTCCTTTAAGGGAAAAATACCTATGGCACCAGCCGTGAATTGAACCCGGGACTTCAAGGCTCGTAGATAGTTACACTGACAACCACACCACGGAGCCGGTTATGTAAATAATAATTATTATTATTACTAGCACCGCGTCTTACTACCCGTTCGGGTTATACGCACTTACGCTAATGTGTAATGGTAGGGTGATTATGAGATGAAATGGAGGACCTACAGTTTAACGTGGAATCCGAACCACGGCGGAGGCCTGGCATTCCTCACATTCACAAGATGTCTTGTCAGAGGTGAAGGAAGGGTGTAAATAATTGTTGTTGCGTAGGCACAGATTTAAACTAGCTTTGCCCTAGTGAGATTTCTTTGCAAGTGAATGTAAACTAATGTAATTCCAAAACAGTTTTTTTTATAGGTCTTACCGTTTAGCCACAAGAGACCTCCAAAGGAGGCTCCACACTCACTTTACTCTTGGGTTTAAACCAGAGATGGGTTGAATCCTATATTTCTCGAATCCGAATTCAAAATTTTCTTTCGAAACTCAAGTTCAAATTTGAATCCTCGAATCTTCTAAAGTACATTTTTAGTTTGTCAAAAAATTTGGAAAGTAAATTTTAAAAAATCAAACAAATTGACATAAATAAAATAATAACAAATTTATATTTTTTTTAAAATGTGATTTTGTTCTTTTATTTTTTACATAAATGAAGCTAAATTGTAATTTTTTTCTAACTACAAGAATATATGTAATTCTTGAAAAAATTCATTTTTAGTTCACTCTAAGGCTTTTTATATTTGGATTCGAGATTTTTTTGGGCTAGATTCTCAAATCTCTAATTTCTCGAATACCATAGAATTCGATGGATTCGAGGAATCGAGGATTCGATCATTCCATCTCTAGTTTAAATCCGATTGAGGGAGACGGATTTTTACCAAGCGATAAAAATATGTTGACAACTTCCTTCCCGAGGGACGAGGGGGGGGGGGGGGGGGAAATCCCCTCCCCCCCCCCTTTCCTTTCCCCCCTCCTCTTTGTTTANAGTAAAGCCATCGGTCCCCTGTTGACTGTGGTGTGTAAAATATCCCTGGAAGCTATGTGAAAATAACTTTCCGAATCCAAGCAACAGAGTCCACCTCGATTTAACGAAAATGTAATCGCAAAATCTCTGGACATGTTACAAATAATATAGCCAACACGCGCGATGTGGCAGATTTTTAATCTGGGTATCGCATGTAACAATTTAACATCTTAAAAATAGCTTCCAAACTTAATGAGTTTGGTTACCCCTAAGGCGTCAGTCTCGAATTTGACTGGAGTACCGATGACTGGGAGATCGGGATTCGAATCTCGGTTGGGTGTACTGAGATAATTTTTTTCACACATGGGTTTACTCTTTCTCTACGCAAACGCTAGTATATCATGTTGTTTAAATTCAACCTTCCTCACCCTTAACACTATAGCGTAATTAGTTAGGACGCGGTGCTGAAAATAAATAAAGAATTGTTTTCGTAACGTTTGCGACTACAAAATGCGGGTCTTCCTACCATGATACTAGTATAGTTCCTAAAATAAATGTAATATGGAAAATATCACCCTGTTGAATTTAGCTCAAATGACACGATACTTCCCGCTTCGGGGGCCGCGTGGTCTAACGCGCTACTCTCGCAGTAGACTAGACTGCCGATGACGGGGAGATCGAGATTCGAATATAGGTCGGTTATATCGGGGGTAGTTTTTCCGAAACAGTTATCCTTTATGCCTCAACGCAAATGCGTGTACACTTCCTCTAAATATAACCTCCATAATATCTAAAACCATTAACGTAATTAGTAAATAAGCGTATATTCCGTATGGGTAGTAAGATATGTGGTGCTAAAAAAAACCTTTACTCTCTCTCTCTCTCTCTATATATATATATATCACATGGCTGACATTGGTGGCAGTGTACCTATCTTTCTTGGAAGACATAGGTTCAACCCCCGGCTGGGTGTACTGAAGTTGGGTTTCTATTAAAAGATTAAATTTTACATTCTCCTTGCATGCGAGTACCGGTGAATTCGTTTAGCAAAATTCACCCCCCTCAACCTATTCCTTGAAACTACCTGGTTTAGGTCCTCTCCGATAAAAAGCGCGCTGGTACCAAAGCAGAACAGAAACTAGAAAGCAATGTTTTCTCGCGATAGACTTGGACGTCGAACCTGGTCACCTGAAGGTTGATATCGCTGAGTTGTACGCCCGAGACAACTCGAAGGAGCACCACACGGAGCTGTATGAGCTGGTCAACGACGCTTCTCCTACTCCTGTCCTTAGAAGAGGGCTGCCCTTCTTCTTCGCCCTCAGGTTCGACAGGGCGTACGACGTGACCAAGGACTCCTTGAGGCTGCAGTTCGATCTAGGTGAGTCTGGCCAGCGCCCCTAAAACAGAAGTTTTATTTGTTGTCGCCCACTTCGGGGGCCAAATGGTCTAAGGCATCACTCTTGACATATACTGGACTGCTGATGATAGAGATATCGTTGTTTACTGAGAATCGTTTTCTACCCTTGCTCCTCATAAATGCGGGTACACTTCCGCTATATTCAACTTTCCTCAACCTTAACACACTAGCGTAAGTAGTACATATGGGTATAGCCCAAACGGATCTTAGCACGTGATGATAAAAAACAAAACTTGTTATTTTCAACATTATTTCGGTACCGCACCCGATAATTGGTAAACACTGTTCTCAAGTGAGCAAAGGTTTTTTTTTAAATAAATGTTTTAATTAGAAACCTTTTCCCTAGCCGTACTAACTTCCTCTATGGCAGAAATTCCTAAATTTGGGGTCCACAAAACAAATCTAGGATTTAAAGTTATTTTTATTTGTATTTTAACATCATATACAAAATTCGCGATTCACAATTTGATTTAACATATGGTTCCCTCCCACCCTTCTCCCCCGTAACGGTCCGACTAAACATATATTTTTCTTTTATTACTATTAAATGGGCTACGCATAATACTACAAATATGTGCGTAGGTTTTTAATTTCCCTTCGTATATCAGGGGAGATTAGGGGAGTGGTGGGGGCGATGGATTATCATTGGCTGAAGGGTGTCCGCGATATAGCAAAGTTTAGGAACCACTGGTTTAAGTTGTCATTTTCGTAATAGACTGCACTGCCAACGACAGCGATATCGGAGTTCGAATCCTGGTCTTGTGTACTGAGGATAGCTCTCCATAAAGTTTTTTTTTCCGAATCATCCCTCCACGAAAATGTGGGTACAATTCTTCTTTATCCCTAATCCCTTACACAGTAATTTAATCAGTATATTTTCTAATAACTTGAATAAGTAGTGAGACGCGGTGTTAAAAAAAAGTCCACCTCTTCCTTAATATATATTTTTTAATTTATTTATCACCGCGTCTTACTACCCATTTGGGCTATACGCTTAAATACTAATTACGCTAATGGATTATAAATTAGGAGGGTTCCATTTAGAGGAAGTGAACCCGCATTTGCGTGGAGGGAGAGTGGAAAACCATTTAGGAAAAAAACCTCCAGTTCATCCAACCGAGATTCGAACCTTGATCTCCCCGTCCTCGGCAGTTGAGCTCAACACGACTAGCGCGTTAGCCAACTACGCCACCGAGGCGGTTTCCTTAATATCTGACGCGGTGTTCCGTTGCAGGACCCAGGCCGGCGGTGACGAAGGAGACTCGCGTCGTCCTGCCCGTGACGAACAAGAAAGAGATGACGTCACAGTCCACGCAGTGGGACGTGAAGATACACAGAGTGGATGACAAGACCGTGACGCTGCAGGTACAGTGATACCCATGTCTTCTGGATGTGAAGGGTCGGGTTGCATATCCGGGGACACTTACTCTTCTTTATATTCTAGAGCTACCCCAATTTTAACACTTTTTTTTGGACCTACGATCCACCATGAATTTTACTCTCTCATATAGAGATAGTATTGCATATCGTGACAATTTTCGTCCTTGAAATTATGATGCATCTTAGTTTTTTATGTGCCCCTGAATAAAAAATAAATACAAAAAGTGTGTCACTCATTTCTTTCTGTAGTTAGGGCTTCAACCAAAACTTTTTTTTGTGTGTTTTTAGTTTAAACTTGATATTTATTTGGAGAATGTTTTACGCCAGTAGTTCTCAACCTAGTGGCTGTGAACCACTTCCAGGGGGGAAGTGGAACAGTTAGACAATAACGTTTAAAACAAAATGGAAGATTTTTTTTTTCTATTTAAATCACCTTCCAAAGTTATTAAGATAATTATTTCTTGAGTTATTGACAACACTGATTATCAGTTGTAATAAATTAGTTTACCAGCCAAAAATGTGCATGCACGTGTTTATTTTCAAACTCGCAAGCCTCGGACTCACCCTTCAATTCTCCACTTTTTCCTTCTCACTAAGTCACAGGTTCCCGATATTTTTTAGGCTAAGAAAGATCTTGCATCAGGAAAAATATATGCAGAAGCCCTCATTGCAATTTTACACTAATTTTATAAACATTCAACAAAGACGGTTACTTTTACAAGTAAAAAAATATACAACCAACGGAAACGCTCACATATTCTGACCGCAACTTTGGCGGGTGATCTTTTTTGGATTGGAAAAAAATCGGCAATCCTAATCATTATCGAAGCTATTTTACAGTGTGAAAAACAAATAAAGAATATTATAAAATTGCTTCGAGGTGCAGGAGATAACTGGTAGAGCCAAAGGACTCCCAGGAACATAGTTTGAAAAGCGCTGCTCTAAGCTACTATTGCGGCCACGTGCAAACACCACCGAATCTTCAACTGCGATTCTCATAAAAACTAAACAGCGTTGTCGACTTGAAGCGGAAAGAGATTTTCAGTGCGCTCTGTCAAACATCAAAACCAATATTCAAGAATCTGATGAAAACAAAACAGTGTCAACCATCACGATAATCTTTAGTAATTTGTTTCTACCCTTATTATGATATTGCTTTTTTTATGGAATTAAAAAGTGACTACAGTAAGAACACGGCTTCTTTGGTGCTGACTGACAGCTCACAGCTGACTTCTTACAGTCAACATTTAGGTATATACCTAAATGTTGACTGTTAAAAAAGTGACAGCTGCTAAACACATGTTTTTGCAGATCATTTGGTTCAGCGTAGGGATACATAATTTGGTCAATATGGTCTGGTAACTTTTTAAAGCCGTCAGTTGTGAGCTGTCAGTCAGCACCAAAGAATCCATGGGGCTACTGTAGAAAGCATTATTTAAAAGAAAAACACCAAAAAGTAGAAAGGGTTGGTCCGTGGGAGTTTGATCGTTTACCAAGGAGGGTTCCAGTGGAAAAAGGTTGGGAACCAATATGTTACATAATAAATGCTGTATTATTGTTATTCAGATAAAAATATATTTAAGGGTAGTTAACTCATGGGTAATTTTGTAAAAATTGAAGTTATTTGAAAATGTACATATGACCCATCTGGTTGTTTTCTATTAGGTTAAGATCCCTGCAACCGCACAAGTTGGATTGTGGCGCTGCCTGGTGCAGACAAGTTTCTATGGTTCCGATGTCAAGAACGACTTCCTCTGCAAAGATAACATCTACATCCTCTTCAATCCATGGTGCCTAGGTAGGCCTTAGGGCTTTTTAATTAGGGCATATAGGCCTAAGTGTTATGTAAGTGAAAGTGGTAGAGTAATAAATGATATAACCAAAAGCTTACAACAAAAATAAACAATTTACGCCTTTGGGAAACAATGTATTTGGAGTATAAAAGTTTAAAAGAAAAATACACAATTATTGATATGAAAGGCATAATACGTACCAATTGGAACAAATGCATTGGAAATCTGGGAAGCAACCACAAAGGAATGGAGTAAAGTACAGGCTACAAAGGTAAGGTAGCTACGAAGCACTATGGGAAAAACAATGTAGGATATAATAAATGACAACACAAGAAAGGAACTAAATCAATAAAGTATTAGGGTAACAGAAATTGAGGAGCTTAGATTGTGATGGTATGGGGATATAATGAGAATGGAAGATAGGCAGTACTGTAGTCGAGCCGGTGAGGGCGGCAGCGTTGATATATCCTACACAAATCTGTAGCCGGGGGGGTGGGGGGGGGGGGAGGGTGCCTCCCCCCAAAAAAAATGTTATGAAAAAAAAGATATGGCTTTATTTATGTTTCAAACAATATCAAAATTAAGGTACAAGTACAAATTAGGGGGCTTTTACCATAAAAACACTTCAGATAGCTTCTAAAACTGTTGATCAGTTATAATTTTTTTCTAGCTTCCAGCAATTGGGGGATGTGCCCACCAAACCCTGAAATTATTGGCCGGCTACGGCCTTGATCATACAAAAATATATATTTAATCAATGAAATCAATACAATGTGAAAGAGTAAGAGAAAGTATAAAAGCAGCTAAGAATGAAAGTTTCTATATAGTAGAGATTACTGAGAAGTCACGCCACCAATCATTAAATCGGCTGCAATTCCTGAGCAGTATTATGGACAATTTAATAGCCAGATGTTTCACTACCATTTCAAGCCATGGCATGAAAATTATGTTTTTCAATAAGAATATTACAAACTTATAAAGGATTTTTAAATACTGAACTCTGACTTGTAGCTGAATAATGTATAAATGAGGCGAGGACTCCATTAAACACTTTTGCAGCTCTCCAGTACAAGGATGAAAAAAAAAAGCTTTTTAATGTACTTATAGACGATTGTGACTGTGGAGTAAGCCTTATCGTTGAATGTATATATACAATGTATGTATGTATACATTCAACGGCCTTATTCTAGAGCCTCAAGCTTCCGAGGGATTGCTTGAAATCAATTTATTTTAGTCCTTCCAAGTGTGGACGTGGATTTGGGGTAAGCAACTTATTAATTGCTCTATAACGTTGATCTATGCTTATTAATCACGTTGAATCATTAATGTTCCTCCAACTAAATGGTCCTTCTTTGAATTAATGGGAACCACTCCCAAACTTTCAGACTTTGTTACCGTGGAGACAAAATCGTGTCATGTTTGTGACAAAGCTCTTCCTGCGCACAAGAGAAATGACTGAGATTGAACTAAATAACAATTATTAATATCTTGTATTTGTATCTGTATCTGTAATTTTTATAAAAACATATTCTAAATGCTAAACGTACAATTCCTGATAGAATTGAATTTCAATTTAGCATTTTTAAATATAAAGTTACTTTGAATGGTGCCAAAGATCGTATTGTGTGACCTCAACTTGCAAGGTTAAAGGAAGGCGTTATTTGTTCTCAGAAATTACACAAAATTATAGAATTTTGGCATTGTCTTTTTCTCTCTGTGTGATTAGTAACCTTCCGTATGGCCAGTTTTATATCGTCCTATCGTAACTGTCTCATGATTGATCTAATAAAATATTATGGACTAGATAGGACCAACAAGATGTAAGGGGTACATCCGATATCTAGGCACTCGGCCACGAGTTCTCATTTAGCAATTGTGTATTTTACACTAGCATGTATGTTTTAATTGTACTTTGCTGGAAGATTTTTTACTGGAAAGGAGTGATCACCCTTCCCCATTTATATGTTTATTTTGCACTTTGCACACACATAGTTTAATAAAGGTTATTGGAATTTGGTAACAATTTATGAGATTATTCAATTATTTATCCCTTATACCAACCATTTATATTTTTTGCGCTAAGATCACAATATTAATAATTTATTTGGTGTGAAAGATAAGCGCGTATCAATCAACCCCCATACAAATAGTACACATCTTCATCAGCACCACTCGGAGTCAATCCAGAGTCACTTAAATTTACGGTGAGGACCTCTTTACACTTAGACACAAGGACGTATTTTAAAGATATAGTCAAATCATTGTTTCTGGAACTTTTTAAAGCAAGGATTACCAAAGTTCTGGCTTCGGGTCATTTGCGGCCATATAGATTGCTTCTTTCTTAGAACCGTGTCTTATTACCCGATCGGGTTATACATACTTACATGCTAACTACGCTAATTGTTTTAGGGATAAGGAAGGTTATATTTAGAGAAGGAGTACCCACATTTGCGTGTAGGGAGAATGGAAAACAATTTTGTAAAAACCACCCTCAATACGCCCAACAGAGATTCGGACCTCGATCTCCCCGTCATCAGCAGTCTAGTCTTCTACGAGAGTAACGCATTTGAGCACGTTGTCGCTGAAATGGGTCTAGAGCTGTGTTATTGTGACAAATCATGTTATATACTATCTAATTGTCGGTCTCTATTGTGACGTGTTGTAGATGACGCCGTATTCATGAATCATGAGGATAACAGGAAGGAGTACGTCCTGAACGAGACGGGCAAAGTGTGGACAGGGTCCGCCCGCAAGCCGCTGGGTCGACGCTGGATTTTCGGCCAGTTTGATGACGCCGTCCTCCCAGGGGCTATGTACCTTCTAGAACTGTCCAAACTGTCACATGCGGAAAGAGGAAGTCCAGTCAAGATTGCGCGGGCCATTTCCGCCGTGGTGAGTCATCACTGATATATATATAACTTTCTCTTATTATGGTTTATGGACTCGAACGTTAATATTACATTTTCATTCTTAATCCTATGAGAATTATATTGTATTAATAATGGTAATAGTATTATTTTTTTCTGACATACATACGCTCTTTAGGAATATCACTCGGACAACTAACTTTTTCATATTCTTTTCTCAGATCAACGCAAATGATGACCTTGGTCTTCTCGTCGGTAACTGGAGCAATGATTATAGAGACGGCGTCGCTCCTCATTCATGGACCGGAAGTGTCGCCATCTTTGAACAGTACTTGAAATCTGGTGGTCGGTCAGTAAAGTATGGACAGTGCTGGGTTTTCTCCGCCGCTACCGTTACAGGTAAATGTAGGAGCTCGTATTTATTAAGGTACTCTTATAAATCTATATTTCAGAATTCAGGGTAATGGGGTAAGTATTATTGTGGTAGTTGTAATTAATAAAGGTAAGACTGCTATTGTTCAGTTTAAACTGAGTGTATTTGCTTGAGCACTAGTAAAGGATGGGAGGAAAAAATACACACGCGTTGAAAACCCCATGTGGAAAACACCCCCTAGCACTCCCATCTGAGACTCAAACCTTTACCTCTCCATCTCCACTAATTCACGTCTACACTAACTCAATACCCACCTCGGTGGCGTAGTCAGCTAACGCGCTAGTCGTGTTGAGCTCGACTGCCATAGACGGGGAGATCGAGGTTCGAATCTCGGTCGGGTGAACTGTGGGTGGTTTTTCCTTATGATTTTCCACTCTCCCTCCACGCAAATGTGGGTTCATTTCCTCTAAATTCAACCTTCCCAATTCATAATCCATTAGCTAATTAGTACTTAAAGCGTATAACCCAAACGGGTAGTAAGACGCGGTGCTAAATAAAAAAAAACTAATTCAATCTTACTGGTACCTAATCCGATGAAAATAATATTACAATTATACTTCAATTAATTTTAAAATAGACAGTATGCACACGGGAATTGAACCCGGCAACTATGGTTTCATGGACCATGATATGGTATTATCACAGAGCTATTCTGGTTCTTCTCGTATTTGAGACCAATTATCATTAGTTGATATTTTGCTTAGTTTGGTTGTAGCTGGTCAAGGTATTGGTCACTCACTATAAACAATCAAAGCCACGGCAAATATTAATTGGCTTTAATGCTGAGAAACAATTATTATTTAGTTACTTTATCATTTTTTTTCTAAGGAAAATCTCTTTTCGCTTTTTTGAGGTATTTTGTTATATTTGGAAGAAGGTACAGGAAAGGTGGATAAAAACATATTAAATGAGACGAGCACAATATGGCTGTTACAATGTAAATAATAACACACTTCATACTTAACATTGCTGCCACTGGACAAAGAGGTTATGGTTGCCTCTTGAAGAAGATCGACCATTGCTGTCAAATTCCAACACCTTGGTTCCATTTTATCGGAACTCATCAGGAGGGAGTGTGAAACGCGCAACACAACCTACTAAAAGAGGAAACAAAAAAAAGGGGGAGGGGGAGAAAAAGGAAAATGGTAAAGAATTCTAGAACACTTAGAGAGGAGCATGTGAAAGAAATAACATAAAGGACAAACTCAGGAAATGGACAATGGTTGCGAATGTATATATAAATCTATGTGGATAATCTCGTTTCGCTTTATGAGATAATTGTATTATACTCATATTTGGAAGAAGGTACAGTAAAGGTGGATAGAAACTGTAAGTTATAATGTACGAGGATAGGTGACCAGGGGGTCTAGGGGTAAGTTGTCAGACTTCTGTGCTGGGGGTCCGGGGTTCAATCCTCGGTCCCGGCACAGATTTATATAGTTACCAAACCCTTCCTTCACCTCTGACAAGCCGTGTATTATTAACAACTTATGAATGTGTGGAATGCCCAGGCTCTCCACCGTGGTTCGGATCCCACGTTAAATTGTAAGTTCTTCATTTCATCTCACAATCACCCTACCATTACACATTAGCGTAAGTGTGTACAACCCAAACGGGTAGTAAGACGCGGTTTTAATAATAATAATATAATGGACCAGGACAGTGATAACTGCTGCTTTGACGTGTTCCCCCATCCACCCAGTTTGCCGCACGCTAGGCATTCCTTGCCGCTCAGTGACCAACTACGTGTCCGCACACGACACCGACAGCTCCCTCACGGTCGACAAATACTTCGACAGCCACGGCGAGGAGATCCAAGGAGGTCCTGACGGTCATTGCTCGGACTCGTGCTGGAACTACCACGTGTGGAACGACGTGTGGATGTCCCGTCCGGACCTGCCCGAGGGGAACGGGGGGTGGCAGGTCATTGACGCGACGCCGCAAGAACAAAGTGACGGTGAGTGGGGGAACTTTTCTTATTTTCGTCACCGCGTCTAACTAACCACTCGGGTATTTTGCTTATGTACTAATTAAGTTTAGTCAATAAGAGATGAGTAATGAAGAATTTAGATTAAGTGTATACGAATTTGCGTGGAGGGAGAGAAGAAAACAATTTAGGAAAAAAAACTCTCTGTATTCCCATTCGGGATTCGATTGCTGATCTCCCCGTCATCTGCAGTCTAGTATATTGCGAGAGTGAAACCTTAAGCCATTCAGCCCACCCTTCCCCTAGGTGGGCAAGACATATTTTATATTGATTCTTTGAACCTATGCTGGACAACGTATGTATATGGTTTTATGATCTATTTACCCATTTCAAGATGGCCGTTCTTTAAAAATCTGTATGTGTATCTGTTTGTTCCACGGTAAATTTCAAACTCATTGAGTAATTTTAGCAAAAACTGGCAGAAACATTCTTTGAACCTAGGCTGAACAAAGTATATACGTGGTTCATCGATATGATATTCAGTTTCAAGATGACAGCTGCTTAAAAAATGGTCTGTCTGACTGTTTATTACAAAAGAACTGCAGACAGAGATATTCTTTTAATCTGACCAAGTACATAGCTCTTTTTTTTAATCTGACCATATGTTTCAATATGACAGCTTCTCAGATTTTTTCCGTCTAATAGCTCATTTAAAGTGATTTGAATTTAAGTGGCTAAGAAATCCATCGAACAGCTAAGGAGCATTTTTTGTAAATTTTTACATCTTTTTGACTTCTTAAACAGCTATAGTAATGGTTATTATCTATGAATATTATATAATATTGAATAGAGTACTCATTTGAGTTATATCTAACATGATAACCAAGGAATAATATCAACTTTAAATTCAAGGAGAAATAATATGAGATATTTCAACTTGGAATCCAAGGAAAAAGGATACGAGATACTTCAACTTGGAATCCAAGGAGAAATAAGATTTATTTAAATAGTTATCCGAATATAAATTTTAAGATTGTAGTAACGATAAAAATATGGAGGAAGAGAGGTTTAATCCATTTAATGTTCACAGAACTACTAGCATAATAATATTTTAGCGGTCACCATTAAGTGACATAAAAATGTTGAAAATGTTAAATTCATATAGAAAGCAAATGGTGTCGTAAATGTATTAAATGATCTAGGTCATTTTATTGTTATTTCCAAATTACACTGAAGACTATCATAAGTACTCGGTGTTGCCGTGGATAACCGCGCAATGAATTGCGTGGTTACCCCAGCTTACACTTTTCTTTGCTTCAAACAAACAGAAAGTAAATCTATTTATTCTAGTTCTTTTGAGCCAGTCTTTAATGAATTTTAAAAAAATCCAATAAAATTCAAAATTCCACCTTTGAGGTTCACATGTTTGTTCACAAGGGCTACTAATTACAAAATTGTATCCCTTTACGTGCGGTAGATATCGCACAATGCTAATGATAGACAGACTCTTAATTATTTTTTTAAATCTATATATCCAAGATGAACAATATTACCATGATAATTTGTGAACAAATACCTTGTTTTACGGTTGTGGGGAAATTTAACGTTTGACGATTGTTGGCAGCCTTGTTCCGTTGCGGACCAGCGTCTGTGGAAGCAGTGAAGAGAGGAAAGGTTGGTCTAGCCTACGACACCCCTTTCATCTTCGCGGAGGTGAACGCTGACGTCTGTCACTTCCAGGAGGACAAAAGTTCGCACTGGGGCTTTTCCGCCTTGAACATCAACCAGTACACGTGAGTGATTAGGACGATCCTCTCAGAACAACTCAGGATTGCCAACTTAACGATATGAATACTACTTGTACTTTGATTTTCTTACCAAACAGCCTCGGTGGCGTAGTTAGCTAACGTGCTAGGTTCGTGTCGAGATAAACTGCCGTTGTCGGAGAGATCGAGTTTCAAATCTCGGTCAGGAGATCTGAGGGTGTTTCCTTAATGGTTTTACACACTCTCTCCACGCAAATGTAGGTTCACTTCCTCTAAATTAAACCCTCCATATTATTAGCTTGTTAGCGTAATTAGTACTTAAACGTATAACTCGAACGGGTAGTAAGACGCGATGCTAAATAAATAAATAAAAACTAGATTTCACTGTTGGTCCCCATTTTCATAGCTGACCTTACCTGAAAATTAGATATTTTTTTTAGCACTACATATTACTACCCATTCAGGCTACACGGCTTTGTACCAATTATGATAAAGTGTCGAGGACGAGGGAGGCTTAAATTGGAGTAAACTTATCCTAATTTGCGTGGATGGAGAGAGGGAAACCATTTAAGAAAACACATTTAATTACGCCTGACGGGTATTTGATCCCCGATATACATATTATCAGCAGATAGTATTTCGTCAGAGTGACGACTTAAACCATGTGGCCACCTGAGTGTGTTCTAGAAAAGCTACTAGATTTATTTCGTTAAATTATGTAATCTGCAGATAAATCTCAATATATTAAAAATTATACAAATAAATGAGGAGAATGTTATCAATTTTGGGTGCCAAAAAGACGTATCTTTGCATTTTATTAAAGGTCCTTTATATTAAAATTTGTTGGTAACCTTCGTCTCTCACCTATGGTACAGTTTATAAGATGGGATGAGTCCTAGTGTAATCAACAAGGTAAGACTGTTTTTCTCCTAGCACCGCGTCCTACTACCCGTTCAGGTTATACTTATATGTACTAATTACGCAAGTGGGTTAGTCATGATGAAGTTTGAATTTAGAGGAAGTGTACCCACGTTCACGTGAAGGAAGAGTGGAAAACTATTTAGGGAAAACCACCCTCAATACACCCATCCAGGATTAGAAACCCCAATCTCCCTGTCATAGTCAGTCTAATCTAACCCAAGACAGACACCAGAGACTATGCGTCCACCAAATTAGGTCTGCTTAGACTATTACCTTTAGGGGTAAGTGAAATGTACAATCGTTCGTTCTGATGATGGAATATTACGTTGAAAGCAATATCCAAGTGCTCTGCTATAAAGAAACAAAATTATCTTAAAAAAAAATTATTATATAAAAAGTCAGTGTTGTTGAGGCTTAGTTTTTGAGGGTCAAGGTTTTGGTTGATTATAACCCTTCTATCACCCCTTAAGAGATTTAAATTTGGGGAAGGTGACCTGGTGGTCTAGGGGTAGGGTGTCGGATTTCTGTGCTGGGAGTCCGGGGTTCAATCCTCGGTCCCGCCACAGATTTATCTGATTACCAAACCCTTCCTTCACCTCTGACAAGACGTGTATTAATCACAACTTGTGAATGTGTGCAATGCCAGGCCTCCACCGTGGTTCGGATTCCACGTTAAGCTGTAGGTTCTCCATTTCATCTCGCAATCACCCTCCCATTATACATTAGGGTAAGTGTGTATAATCCGAACAGGTAATAAGAGGCGGTGCTAATAATAATAATAATAATTTAAATTTGGATTCCTGTGAGGTCAAAATTAATTTTCATAGTTGTGCCATCGATTTTTAACTATAACATAATTCTGACCTACACGATAGTTTCACCCCTTATTAATTAACCACAATTTGTTTTAAATAGATATATTGAAACCTTAGGAATAAAAGTAGTGTCCTACAAGTTAAAGCAATCAATGCATTTATTTATTTTTGAGACCCGTGAATTTTTAATCATACACTTTTTTTCCTGATATTTAGTAAATTTGTATATTCCTCATGTATGATAGAGATCCAATTCACTTTTTTCTTTTTCAGTGTTGGTAAACGATTGGTAACCAAGCGAATTGATGCGGACGATGACGAGGGGGATGCGGACTTGGAGGATATCACTGACCAATACAAGTATACGGAGGGTGAGAACGAACATTTTAAATTTAATAATGGAAACACCCGCTTTGGTGGCCACATGGTCTAAGACACTACCATTGCAGTAGACTAGACTGCCGATGACGGGGAGATCGAGATACGAATCTCGGTCCCCAAAATTGTTTTCCACTCTCTCTCCACGCAAATGTGAGTAAACTTGATCTAAATATAGCCTTCATAATCTCTAAAACCAATAAGATAATTAATACATAAGCGCATAGTCCGAACTGGTAGTAAGACGAGGTGCTTAAAAAATAAGTAATAATAGAAATGATGACTTGGTGGTCTAGAGGTAAGGTGTCAGACCTCTGTACTGGGGTCCGGGGTTCAATCCTTGGTCCCGGCACAGATTTATCTGATTACCAAAACCCTTCCTTCACCTCTGACAAGATGTGTATTAATCACATCTTGTGAATGTGAGGAATGCCAGGCCTCCACCGTGGTTCGGATCCCACGTTAAACTGTAGGTCCTCCATTTCATTTCACAATTACCCTACCATATTACATATTAGTGTAAGTGCGTATAACCCGAACGGGTAGTAACACGTGGTGATAATAATAATAATAACCTCTTTTCCCTTTCGAGTTGTCTAGTTTTATAAGTGAAAGAAGGTATATATACATTATACAGTACAATCTTCATATAAAAGTCATTTTAGAAATACATATTTAAAAAAGAATTGCTGATAACATTAATAATATTTTACTATGTTATTATGGTTATTTTATAGAAATTGATCATCTCTTTCAAAACTGATAACCACAAATCACATGACCTGGTGTGAAAGAATATTTAGTAACTTTTTTTTATGAAAATTGGACTGTATTATTATTATTATTAATATTAGCACCGCGTCTTACTACCCGTTCGGGTTTTACGCACTTACGCTAATGTGTAATGGTAGGGTGATTGTGAGATGAAATGGAGGACCTACAGTTTAACGTGGAATCCGAACCACGGTGGAGGCCTGGCATTCCCCACATTCACAAGATGTCTTGTCAGAGGTGAAGGAAGGGTTTGGTAATCAGATAAATCTTTGCCGGGACCGGGGATCGAACCCCGGCCGCCAGCATAGAAGTCTGACACCTTACCCCTAGACCAATTGGACTGTAGAAACACAGATCTGATAATTGTTCCCCCCCCCCCATTCAACACGGCTCTTGATCATGGTTTCAGGATCCGAGTTGGAGCGTTTGACGGTGTTAAATGCCGTGAGGGGTGTGGAGAAGGCCAAGCAGTACTACAACTTACCCAAAGAAAAGGAAGAAGACATTTCTTTCAGCTTGGTGGAGATCGACACGGTGCCGTACGGGGAAGGATTCGCCGTTACAGTGCACTTACACGTGAGTGGAAACTATATATACAGATTGTTCGGAAACTCATAGCTCAAACTGCGCATAAAGGTTTGTTTGAACAAAAAGTAGTACACAATTCCTATACACTCACATACGGGGGAAAATATGCTAATACCATTAAATTTTGTTCAAAGTTTCGGCGTACAGCACTGGGAGAGCAAAGCTGTTCAAGCATACGTGTATAGATGGTTGCATATATAACTTTAATAATCGGCCAAAGGGTCGTTGATTCAGACGGTCGTGTTTACCGTACATAGTTTTATAAGGATGTATTTCTAAATAAAAGTTGTTTTTTTAAATTCTAATAGTACTACAATTATTTTGCATTGGCAAAATATTTAATATATCAGTTTTTGGCGGAAATAAAGAAATTTCCGCTTCCGTAAAGTACCCTAAATTCATTTTTATAGGAAAATGAAAATAGCTATTTTATTTATAATCTTAATCAACACCTGGATACAAATTGTAATCAAAATTGTTATTTAAATTCTCTTAATTTTAAAGTTAAACAGACTCACAAACAGACGGGATTGCAAAAACAACTTTTTCGTATTTGTGAGATCATGAAACGTCAAAATCTTGAGTTCGATTTTTTGAGCACAATACTTTCTCTACCTGTAAGGTAGTGAGAAAGTAATAAATGCGGGTAGACCCGATGGTTAGTACATGGTGAAAATAAAGTCAAAAATTATAAGAGCATGGACTGTAGTTGATGACATAATGCTCTAATATCATAGAATACTGTAGATTCTATTTTTTGGTTACTAGGAGGCGATGTTGTGTGTTCTCAGAACAAATCGGAAGAGTCCCGCACCGTCTCCGCCATCCTTTCTGCAAGTAGCGTCTATTACACTGGCGTCACGGCGCATCTTCTCAAGAGAACTCAAAGGCAGTTTGTCTTACAACCCAACCAACGTGAGTCACCACTGAAAGATGATTCGATGAGGGTGAAATTAGGTCACCATGATTGTATGAATAGCTATCTCGAATAGAGAGCGTGCGATGGTAGGGGTAGCTCAACGAATGTTAAGATATAAATCATAGAAAAGATTTAGCGAAATCTAATATTACTGGGATTAATCGGTTGTTCTTTAAGGTTGTGAAACATGACCTTTAATCCTACATGCCGAGAAAAAATTAATAATGTTCAAAGACTAATTAATTATGGAAGGTTTTAGCCCAAAAATCGATGAAGATAACGAATAGTGAATTAGGCTACATAACTACAAAAAAAATGTAGCCCCATGGCTTCTTTAGTGCTGACTGACAGCTTTAAAAAGTTACCAGACCAAATTACGTATCTCTACGCCGAACCATATAATCTGCAAGAACATGTGTTTTAGCAGCTATCACTTTTGACAGTAAAAATTTAGATGGTCAAAAGTCAGCTGTGAGCTGTCAGTCAGCACCAAAGAAGTCATGGGGCTACTATAAGCTACATACCCTGTACTTCTCACCAGACATAGTTGCAGTAATCAAATCTGGCAGGTCACACGTAAGGATGAACAAGACATGCTGTGAAAATGCAAGAAACCAAAACTGCGTAATGACTGGCAAACCCAATGAGAAGAAACCAGTGGGCAGATCTAGACGTGGATGGAGGATTCAATTAGAATGGATCTGAAAGAGATAGGGTGAAATAAGGTGGACTGAATAGAACTAGTTCAAGATATGGATAGGGTGTAACGAGATGGACTTAATATAACTAGCTCAATATAGGCATAGGGTGTAAAGAGGTGGATTGGATATAACTAACTCAAGATATGGATAGGATGTAAAGAGGTGGATTGACTATAACTAGCTCAAGATAGGGATAGGGTGTATTGATGAGGACTGGATGGAACTATTTCAAGATATGGATAGGATATGATGAGGTGAAGTGGATGGAACTAGCTCAATATGGGGGATAGGGTGTAATTAGATGGACTGGCTGTAATTATCTAAAAAAACGTATGGGGTGTAATGAGGGGAACTTTATAGAATTAACTCAAAATAGGGATATGTGGTGTACTTGTATAATTGCGGCGATTAAATTTGTGTTCCTAATGCCAAAGAGTAAACAAGTAGGAACAACAGTCCACATCTATTTATTTTTGACTTGTCTGAAAATTAAAAACAAACATCATCTAGACCTACCCTCATTCATCAAAGATAGGGTTGTAAATTCACTTTTAAACAAATTTTTGAAAACTGAAAAAGTACAAAGAGTAAATTCAATGTGATTGTGAGCACATTCTGAAGATATAAATTAGAAAAGCTGTTGCAAAATCTTTATGAAATTATTTAATTGTTTGCAAAGCCTTAGCCTCTTATAGTTTAGTCACAATATTATGTTATATATAAATATATTCATCCCATATCTTATTTATGTCGTCAGCATCCCTTTTCCTCAACTAATACAAAGCCTACAGCGATGAATAAGGTGTCAGTGGATAGGTTTTTTTACCGACTTCTTACATAGGATAATCACTTTACGTTAAAACACATTGTTTGTTTAAAATTTAAGTTAAAAGAAAAATCTAACAATAGTTTTGTATCAATGACTGAAAATAAACTCTCTCTGCTATTTTGTGTATACACTTCGCTGAGTATTTAATTTCAACAACCCAACAAAATACTAAGTAATTTATTTTTGGTGGGTGGGGAGGAGGGGGGGAAAGGTCAAATGTGCGAAACTTTTGCAAGGTTTTACTGGTAGTAATATATTATTATTTCATATTCCAGAGGCTTTGGGCCAATAGTAGAATATTACATTTTAGGACGCTTATGATTTGAGTGGCGATTATCCACCGTCTGATACATAATGTTTTTATGAATTTGAATGTGGACAGAGTAGTTTTTTAAATAGTTTACACTACGCACTACCACATTAAGTATAAGAATTGTGAGCGTTTTTAAAAATAGGGGGAGGAAAAAAAGAAATAAAAGATCGTTATATGAGAAAATATTGGTAGAAAAAAGGTTATTCAATGTCTTTGAGGTTCTCCAGGTGGATATCGGCCTGAATGAATACTTGGACAAGATGGTGGACCATGGCTTGGTCAAGATCTACGCCATGGCCAACGTCCAGGAGACGAAGCAGACCTGGGGAGCCGAGGACGACTTCTCCTTCAAGAAACCTAAACTAAACGTTCAGGTGAGATGACGTCATCGACGAGAGAGGATGAGGTTTAAAAGGGAGGAAAGCTGTACTTGGCCAAATCCGTGCCGGTGGGCACGTGGGCCACTAGCGTAATTAATAGATGTAGGACATGCAGAGCTAATGCAAGAAACTAGAATCGTGTTTAATGTATTGACTGGAGAACCTAAAGTGAAGAGACCAATTGTAAGACCAAGACGCAGATGGAAGGATAGCATTAGAATGGGCCCGAAAGAGATAGGGTGTAAAGAGGTGGTCTGGATGGAACCAGCTCAAGATAGGGAGGGATAGGGTGTAATGAGGGGGACTAGATATAGCTAGTTCAAGAGAGAAATGGGGTGTAATGAGATAGACTGGATATATTTAGTTCAAGATAGGGATAGTTGGCGTAATTTTGTAGGTGTGGCAATTCACCTTAGAGCTTCTAATGCCATAGAGTACGTAAGTAGTGTATGCGTATAGCCCAAACGGATAGTAATAAAAAATTAAAATACTCAATACAGCCCTAAATATATTAAATAACGGATTTATTAAATATGATTAATTATATGAGTGCACTGGTGTAATCTTAAAAGATGATGATGAAGCGTTAAGGTTTCAATTTTAAACAGTGCACTTAAGTGCCGTGTGAAGGGTAAAGGGTTTATATGACAATAATATAGATAGTCAATTAAAAGCTACAAACTCATATACATAAGTTTTAAGTAGGCTTTTTATCTTTGTGTTAGGCTTTCAGATATATCCTTTTCGAGTCAACGTTTTCGTCCTTGAGCCGCAATGCGTAATTAGTAACGTCTGCTGTTTCGTCTGTAATTACAACATCTGTGCTCTCGCTGATGGTCTTTATAACTAAGACGGAACTTCGAAAGTTACTTTTTCTTAAATGCGGGTCAACCTCGAAAACATTTGTCTTAATTCAAAAACCTGGCTTCTGAAAATATAAAAGTTTATTCTCCTTTTTGATTATTTTTTTAGCGCCGCGTCTAACCACCCTTGTGGGTTATACGCTTATGAATTAATTACACTAATGGGCTAGGGATTAGAGAAGATTAGTGGTAAAAAAAAAGTTTGGAAAAACAATGCTCAATACACCCGCCCAAGAATAGAACCTCGATTTTACCGTCATTGGAAATCTAGTCTACTGTGAGCGTGACGCCTATGACCATCTGGCCACAGAAGCGTGTCTCTTTCTTTAAATTATTATAACCTTTTCTCCCTTAAGTATAATCTAAAAGATTAAGTTTACATTATTTTTTCATGTCTAGTTTGCAAACTTGTTACCAATATTCATATACCTTTACTCAGATATATGAATACACATCAAATACCTTCAGTTTGTAGTGTTTTTACTTTTTCTCGAAGTTACAGAGAGATAAGTATTGTAATCGTAAGAAAATAAAATAAAAATTGAACTCGAGATTTTGATAAAGCTGTTAACGTTTTATGGCCTTGTGAAACCGAAACAGTTGTTACCTCTATTTCTTTGTGTGCGGCTGCATCTTGGATTAGAGCCCAAACTATTTTACCGATCTGGTCAAAACTTGGAGTTTTTGGAATTGTATAAATCCGTCCAATTAATGGTGGTTTACTAAATAATCTCTGACAACACGTGTATTAATCACGACTTGTGAATGTGAGGAATGCCAGGCCTCCACCGTGGTTCGGATTCCACGTTAAACTGTAGGTCCTCCATTTCCTCTTATAATCACCCTACCATTACACATTAGCGTAAGTGCGTATAACTCAAACGGGTAGTAAGACGCGGTGCTAATAATAATAATAATAATAATAATAATAATAATAATAATAAATGATAAAAAAGAAAAATAGATTTTCTTAAAATCCGGTCTAACAATTTTGATTAAAACTCGTATCCAGGCAATATTTAGGGCCGGTCTTATTTATGACTACTAGATACATATTGCTAGCGGGAGGTTAAAGTTATCGGCCATATAGAGGTTATCAGCTACTTTAGTATTTTACGCATATTATGAACTGAATTTATCTACCGGATAACTATCTGAAGGATAAATATATTTTTATGCAGAAAACGCAAAGTTGGTACTGTTTTTACTGGTGCGCGCATGCGTATAAGCCCTACTGCTACCGCTACTACATGGAAAGTGGCTACAATGCTCAACATTTGTTAAATAATGGCGGCTAAACGAGTGCGAGTAAACAGATGGTGTCACGTGGGCGCAGAAGCTATGATGTCTGACGAGTACTACTTTTGGTGTCTGCCAAAATGTGGTCAGTAGTTTGGTACCATTTTTAAAACATTTCATTTATTGTACTCACATTTTGATAATTTGTTCTTATATAAATATAACTCTACAAATAGCTTGTCAGTTTATATAAAAGTGTGAATTAAATGTTCTAACTTTATATAGTTAGAATCTGGGCCTGTGCTTACTACACACGTGAACCAAGGTTTTAACCAAAAAACAGATTCGGATAGGCAAAACCTCATTAAAACAACGCGTCACTATGGCAACAACCATTTTAACTTTCAGATCAAAATTATCAGGTACCTCCCGATAAAAAATGTGATAGATAAATACATTTTATCTGGCAGATAAATTATCTCCGGCAGTTATAAGGTGCATTTTTAACTTATCAACCAGATATAAATATGTATCTGCCATATTA
Organism: Timema shepardi; assembly: GCA_902151425.1. Taxonomy (NCBI): domain Eukaryota; kingdom Metazoa; phylum Arthropoda; class Insecta; order Phasmatodea; family Timematidae; genus Timema; species Timema shepardi. The sequence continues at coordinate 48,271 of CABFVX010001135.1, read as the reverse complement.
ATATTTATTCAGACCGGCCCTTAATATTACAATCCAAATGGGGCATATTATTTCCCCATGAAAACTACTTTGAGGGTACCGTTACTTTAAATAAGTGTAAATTTCCAATTTTGTTCATATCTCCGCAACTATTTAGGTTAGGAAATAACTTATCATGGAAAATTTGTAAGAATATTCAAAATAAACAACTTTTATAAGAGATTTATTTCTTACAAACCAATAGTTTCCTAGCTATAAGCAAATATGTATATATTTAATTGTTGTATTGTAAATGGTAATTTTATTGTTTATGCTCTTTGAAGGACTGATATGTTCTTTTCTTCATGTTTCAATAAAAGTGTATATTATTTTGAATATTTGGCGGAGCATTTCTGCAACAATGTATATTTTTCCATTTCACAAATTTGATAAATTTTAAGCAAATATATCTATTTTTTGATCAAGGAGAAAGAAAGTATGTGCAGTGTAACAAATGATATATTTAAATAATATTTTATTTTTTCTAATTACAAATGTATAATGATTAATTCTGTATTTTGATGTAGTGTGTACAAGACCCTCCCCGTGTAGGTCAGGAGAGCCAAGTGACATTCTCTTTCTTGAACCCTCTTCCTGTACTCCTGACAGAGTGTCAATTCACCATTGAGGGTCACGGCCTTCAACGTCCCAAGAATGTCAACTACAGGTACGTAAGTGTGGAAGGGAGACAGATTCATTCGATACTCCATTCACAATAAGATACATTAAAAAAATGCTTCGAACATATTTTAAAAGCAACTAATCTGCATAAAAAGCCACGGTTAATTATCTGCCAAACTATAGTCCATTCACTATAGGAGTGGTGGTAACTGAAGTCTAGCAGAAGATGTAAAAACAAAAGAAAATCGCAACTAAAAACAAAAGGTTTGTTGTGAAAGTTTTGACTGTCAATAATGACAAAAAACAAATACCAGCACGTTTGGTCTTGCAAATCATAATGGTTTAAATAATGGATATATTATGAGAATAGATTTGGTGGTTTTTACAAACTGTCAGCTACCACTACAATCCAACACCTTAGCTTAATCAGTAGCGTGTCTTTCTACTGAGCTATGGGTCCTGGGTTCGATTCCTGGCATGGACGAAAAATGTATCGTTGGTGAAATATGGGTTTACCCTTTGACTTTGATGAATTAACGGCTGGGGACAGGATGTTGTGCCTGTCCTAGTCTTAAGTTAGATTATAAGGCATATGAAGTAGCTACGACAGGCCTAGCAAGCCGGTAGTGTAAAATATATTGCTTGGAATAAAAAACCTACCCAGGCCACAAGCGGGAAACTAATTGATGCAAATTAAAGTTACCACCACCACTATGGCAAGTGTAGAATACAAGCATGTAACCCGAATGGGTAGTAAGATGCGGTGCTAAAATAAAAACCCTCCAAGTAAAGAATTCCTCACCATAGCTTACTATTTGGATAGTCAAAGATTTTCATCATTGTGAGGGTTAACGTTAATTTATAAACACACATCTCATATCAGCACACGACTTACAAACTAACTTAACAGTCTATCCAATACCACCCACCAATTCTAGCACCAGTAGTAATAACCCATTTACAGGTTCATTATCGCTAACTAGAATCGAACCAGATTACCTTATAATCATCGTAGACTCCTACAACTATTTAGTCACCGGGATTGGACTTCAATTTAAGAAAACTAAAATTTGAAAATATATTTTAACTATTGATTTAAATACGATGTCAATTTTGACCACTTTATAACAATATCTAACGTGTATAATTGGTGCCCTATCGTCATCCCCTCAAAATATATCTGGTTTGGTTCAAAGAGGGTTCACCGCTGTCGTTATAAATTCAATAAAATTTGTTTTCTGTTCCAGTGACGTGAAGCCGGGTGAAATGGTCTCCTTCACTGAATCTTTACGACCAAAAAAACACGGGCCAAGAAAAATCGTCGCTACATTTAATTCGAAACAGCTTCATGGAGTCACGGGTTCAACGACTATTGACGTTGAAAAATGACCATATATTAAAATGATATCTGATATAATTTTTAACCTAAGATAAATCTTTTTATATATTATCAAAAATGTATTGTTTATAAATGGCTCCATAAAAATTTATCTCAAATATTTTTATTTAAAAAAAACACTAATTCATATCAGGAATTATTAAAATATTGCTAATATAATAATATGTCGCATTGAGGGCAGTCATATAATTATATATTTTTAGACTTATTTTTAATAAAAACACAAATGTAAGCATATTAACGAGTCTTACTAACAGCCATAGCTTTGTAAAATTATTTATATTAATGTATGTCATGAGCATTGCTTGATATATACCTCATGCCGAGGGTTGAAATTTTAAATTTAGTATCCCCTCTGTAAAAAAAATGTGGTGAAGCTGGAATTTTAAAGTTTTGTTTAATTTTTCTAAATTATTAAAAACTGTGTCAAAAGAAATATAATCAAGATTTTTTTTCCTGTCTGTTTGAAGCAAATAAAAGCGTTCTCACAGTTAGTTACGTGGCTACACCAGGAAACGTCTGGTACTTTTGCTATTAATATTATAAAAGTAATACTGGAACAGACAAAGTAAAATGCTAAATTAATTTTATTATATTTGGAATAAGTTTAAGAAAGGTGGATAGAAACAAATAAAAGGGACGAACACAATATGGCTTTTACAATGAAAAGAAGAACACAGTTCACGCATTAATTTGCTGCCATTGGACAAAGAATGTAATGGTTGCCTCTTAAAGAAAATCGATGAAACCATAAAAACACAAAAGGCAGAAAATGTAAAAGGTAAAGATTGATAGAACATATTGTTAGGAACATGTAAAAGGTATAACCTTTTTAGTTTATTTTTGTTTCCTCTTTTAGGAAGTTGCGTTGCATGTTCCACGTTCCTCCCTGATGAGTTCCGATAGAATGAAACCTAGGGCGGGGGATTGGGCGGTGACGATCAATTTTCTTTAAGAGGCAACCATTACCTCTTTGTCCAATGGCAGCAATATAAAGTGTTAACTGTGTTCTTTTCATTGTAAAGTCCATATTATATTCATCCCTTTTATGTTTTTCTATCCACCTTTTCTATACCTTCTTCGAAATATAATAAAATTACCTCATAAAGAGAAAAAAGAGGTTTTCTTTAGTAATAAATTAATTTTAAAACTGCCTTACTCGATACACAACGCAACGCAGTTATGTATTACGGGTTGCCTGTTTCAAGGTAACAAATAGCTTCTCGCAGTATTCAATGTTGCTGTATTTTGTAGTTGATGATATTAGTAGATGGTATTAGTTTACAAAGAGATTATTTTTACATTAAAATCAAATTTAACTTGAAATAATAAAAATGTTCATATATTATACACATGCATTATATAAACTAGCTTGTATTGTGGAGGTTAAATTAATTGTTATAATATATACAAATGTTCTTATATTTTTATCTAACACAAATTTCCCAAAAGTGTTTACATTATTATATCAATTATATAACTAATATTGGTTGTAGGTCTGCTTAAAGGGGGTTGTATTTTTTTGTAAGTTTTAACCCAACAATAAATACATGAATCAACTAAGATTTTCTTACTTCTTTAGAATTTATTGGAAAGTTTTACATTTCTTTAAGTTAATATTTCATACTAATTGAAATATAAATAACATAGTTAAAACCCTCACCAACATATATAATATATTCATTCTATTGTATTTGGTTCGTGAAAGTTAATTGTCCCACCACCTATTTCTATTTGAGCTAGTTATATACAGTCCACCTCCCTACCCCCTATCCCCAACTTGATATAATTCTATCCAGTCCACCCCATTACATCCTATCTCTATCTTGAGCTAGTTTTATCCAGGCCACCTCATCCCACCCTATCTATATTTGAGCTAGTTCTGTACATGCCACCTTATTACAGCCTATCCCTACCTTAACCTAATTCTATATAATTTACTAAATTACACCTTATCATTATCTTGACCTAATTATATACAGTCCCCCTCATTGCACCCCATCCCTATCTTGAACTAATTCTATCTAGTCCATCTCATTACACTCTATCCCTATCTTGAGTTAATTCTATCTAGTCCATCTCATTACACCCTATCTATATTTGAGCTAGTTCTAACAAGTCTCTCATTAAACCCTATCCCTAACTTGAGCTAGTTCTATCCAGTCCACCTCATTACACCCTATCCCTATCTTGAGCTAGTTTTATCCGGTCGACTTCATTATATCATATGCCTATCTTGATTTCTACCCAGTCCACCTCATTTCACCATATACATTCTAATATTATCCTTACATTTGCATCAAGTCTTCCCAATGATCTCTTACCATTAGGTTTGCCAGTCAGGAGCTTGAAAGAACTGCATGTCCTGCCTACTGACCTATAAGATTTTACCACCCTAATAATGTCTTACCACGAGTACATTATATGTAACTCATTATTATGAAACCTCCTACACCTAAGTAACTTCATCTCTTTCTAAACTAATATCTTCCTAAGCAGCCAGTTTTCGAACAGCCTGAATTTATTCTTGTCATGTAAGGTAAGAGACCATTTTGTACAATCATAGAGAAAACCCGGTAAAATTATTGATTTTTATATTATAAGTTCTATATATAATTGGTGACCTGGTGGTCTAGGGGTGAGGTGCCAGACTTCTGTGCTGGCGGCCGGGGTTCAATCCTCGGTCCCGGCACAGCTTTATCTGATTACCAAACCCTTTTTTCACCTCTGACAAGACATTTTGTGAATGTGAGGAATGCCAGGTCTCCACCGTGGTTCGGATTCCACGTTAAACTGTAGGTCCTTCATTTCATCTCACTATCATCCTACCATTACACATTAGCGTAAGTGCGTATAACCCGAACGGGTAGTAAGACGTGGTGCTAATAATAATAATAATAATACATATAATTTATGTGTATATAATAAACAACCTTCTTGTTATGTATATTATTATTGTTTTCTTTACAAACATCGATGTATTTGAGACTTACTATTTCTTAGCAAACGCAAACAAAATTAGTATGAATAGTTTGTAAAACTTTGTACTTCATCCCCCTGCTCTGATATATATATAGTTTAGTAATACAAATTACATTATTTTCAACTAAATACCTTAATAAATGTTACTTATTTATACTTAAAAAATATATGGAAACAATATATATTAATATAGTTTGTGAATGTCTTGATTTAAGGAAGGGGCCAGGGACCTTAAATAGATGATCGAAGGAATTATTAAACTTTCCCTCATATTTAATAAATAATGTGGACACGGATATATTGTAATATGCTATAATATAATTCGTAGATATGTCTCTTTATTAAGTTATCAATAGTATTATTATTAATTTATCTATTTATTACTTCCCATGTTCATGGTATACGTATATAAGATAATTACTCCAATAACCGGGAGGGGATGAGGAAGGGAGTATTTTAGATGTAATCTGCCCTCATTTTCTTGGAAGGAGAGTGGGAAACCATTTAAGGAAAAGCTAACAATAGACAACACCGGGATTAGAACTCCAACCACCTCGTCATTAGTAGGCCAGGCTAACAATAGAGTGACGCCTTATACTATTCGGCCATTGTAGCGGATTATCAATAGTTTAATTAAAACAGTTTTGAAACTTTTATAAAGAGTTGGTTGCCCAACACATGTTGCTTGGTTAACAATCAAATTCAGATTAGGCTATGCGTGAATTTGTACCCACATTAAGTCGATTCCAGCGACGACAAGAAGGTCGAGTGAGTATGTGTGTTAAGGCCGTCTAATCCACAGTGACATCAGCTCACCCTACGCGCCGAAAGATACATCCTACATCTAGCTCATCTCTCTCTGGTGCGTAGGATATGAAGGGCCTAAGTCAATAGTGGTATGATACTCGCACCACGGGTAAAACGGTTAAGTTTGAACCACTTCGGTGGATGCGTGGTCTAACGCACTACTCTCACAGTAGATCAGATAGCCGATGACGGGGAGATCAAGGTTCGAACCTCAGTCATGTGTATTGAGGGTGGTTTTTCCAAAATGGTTTTTAGCTCTCCTTCCATGCAAATGCGGGTAGACTTTCTATAAATATATTCTCCCTAATCCTTAAAATCATTAGCGTAATTAGTACATAAGCGTAAAACCCGAACGGGTAGTAAGACGTGGTGGTAAAAATAATAATATTAATAATAATAATAATGATAATAATAATAAGAGTGGATGGAAGAGAACGCGAGAAAAGGTGAGTGTTTTTTTTTTGCATTTTTCATTTCAAACCTTTTTTTCGGCAGAATAATTCAAAAATATTTCTCAAGTAGAGATATAAAGTCTAATTTTCTACGCCAATCAATCGCAACAGTTTTTTAATATCTTTTATGGGAATATCAGCATTTTATGAGAAACATTTAATTGAAGAGAACAAAAAGTTCTCATAAAATTCAAATTCCAGGATCCCCAACAGGCATTCAAGATCCTATTTGAGAAATATTATATTTATTTTGCGTAATACATTTTTTCTTGCTAAATAAATATTGCAGAAATACTGCTCTTAGCTCGCAATAACTAGCATCCCATTTTAGGATGGTATTGTGAGTTAAGGGCATTATTTATGCTTTTTTTGTATCAAAACTTTTTTTGGACAAAATAAATACCTCTCCAATAAAAATATAGAGCTTAATTTTCTTCTCATGGTGATCTTAACAATTCTCCAATATTTTTTCATGGCTGTCCGAGAATTTAATGACAAATGTCATCATCATTTAAAAAGATTGTCTTCTAAAGCCACTATGCTCATGACAGGTATTCAACAACAGCTGTTGATATCAATATGTGAAGAAAATTAAACACTAGGTTAATACTGAAGCAATATTTTATTTATTTAAAAAAAAATTGTTATAAAAAATTTAAAAACACCGCTCGGTACATCCCCACTTTAAAAGCTCGTGTTTTACTTGATTAACCGGAATGTTAAATACTATATTTCGAAGTTTACATACTTTAATTGAATCAGTATCATATTTTTTTCATTTATAAATATATATCACATTTGTTGAAAAAAAATGGTAAAACACTTAACCGGTCTCCATATTATTATTAGCACCGCGTCTTACTAACCGTTCGGGTTGTACGCACTTACGCTAATGTGAAATGGAAGGGTGATTGTGAGTTGAAATGAAGGACCTACAGTTTAACGTGGGATCCGAACCACGGTGGAGGCCTGGCGGTCCTCACACATTCACAAGTTGTGATTAATACACATCTTGTTAGAGGTGAAAGGAGAGTTTTGTAATCAGATAAATCTGTGCTGAGACCTAAGATTGAACACCGGACCTCCAACACAGAAGTCTGACACCTTACCCCTAGACCACCAGGTCACCATTTTAGATTAGAGTATAAGGCTTATGAAGGTACGACAGGCCTAGCAAGCTGGTCGGGAAAAACATATTACTTGAATAGAAAACTGACCTAGGTCTCAGACTGGAAACAGAAATAGATGTAAAATTTACTAATTATATCATGGCATATTATTACAGTATGTTCGTGGAAACATTATTTACTATATAAAATATGAAATAAGAATGGCCTTTCTTTTGCTTGAATAAATGTAATTTACAAAATATCTGAGTAAATTTTCCAGCATTTTTGTTAAAAACAAATCAGTGAAATTGAATAAAGTACCTAGATCTAGCGTTTGGTATTATGTATTCCTAATTAGCAAAATATGTGGTAGTAGAGGAATATACAATTTTTTTCAAATGCTCTATAGACTTTTTCTTAATGCATCGGTGGTAGCATGCTCTAGCGCATCATTCTCGTGTTGGACTGGATTGTCCACGACGGGAAGTTAAGGGGTTCGAATGCCAGTTTTGTTTACTAATGTAGGCCTTTTTGGATTACCACCATCTTTCCCCCAAGAATGCGGGCTCATCTCCTCTAAAATTCTACTTTCTTAAAACCTATTTTATTTTTGTACAAACAATTATGCTTATAACTAGAACAGATTCTAAGTCGTGGTGATTTAAAAAAATATATTTGTAATGATTTATATTTACAGTGTCACTTAGCCACTTTTTACTCCTCAGTGGCCTTGATCCACTTTTGTTTTATGTCCAAGCAGGGAGCCACCATATGTGTCAATTTCCAGGACTTCGACAGTGGAATTCTTTCATAGATCTCAGAAAAGTGCTTTTGCAACTCGTGACTATTACTTTACCTGTCATTGTGAGTGGCAGCCTCTTTTCTTGGAATCCCGGGTTGACATCTTGCTTGCTTCGATCTTTATCTTTTTGAACTCTAAGAACGTCCTACCAAGAATTACTGTTTGCTTGCTTTTAGGACTCAGTGCATGTTGACCTTCAAGTTCAATAATTTCAGACATACACTTCATGTTTTTAGGGGGTCTTTTTATCACCACGTATCTCTTAGACCTACTACCCATATAGGTTATAAGCATATTAATAATTTTGCTAATGGGTAAGGATTAGGAAGGATGAACTTTAGAGGGAGGGAATGTGGAAGACCAATTATGCAATATTACACCCAAAATACTCAACTGGGATTCAATTCTCAATCACTCCATCATTGGCAGTACAGGCTATTGCGAGAGTAACGCCTTAGTCCATGCGGCCACCGATGTGGGTATATTTTAATTTTAATTAATATAAAACTGCTACTACAGGTAACAAACACGCTCGAAATTATATCGTTGAAATTTTATTGAACTATTTTACAGAGACTTTCAAACCTTTAAAAAAATTAGTATGCTATTATAATTTATCTGACTCGGTAGCATGACTGCCTACTGAGCTAAGGCTCATGGGTTAGATTTCCAGCAAGGGCAAAAAATTGTATTATTAGTAAAATTTGTGTTTTTAACATACGAATGAACAGCTGGATGTTGTACACAGGGCCTTGTAAACTAAGTCATGTGTTGATATAACCTGTCAGTTTAGATAGTGCACATTAATTACATCAAGGTGACCTACCGGTCTAGGGGTAAGGTGTTGGACTTTTGTGCTAAGAGTCCGGGGTTCAATGCTCGGTCACGGCACAAATTTATCTGATTGCAAAACCCTTCCTTCACCTCTGACAAGACGTGCATTAATCATGACTTGTGAATGTGTGGAATCCACGAACCTCCACCATAGTTTTGATTCCATGTTAAACTGTAGCGCCTCCATTTAATCTCACAATCACCCTACCATTACACATTAGCGTAAGTGCGTATAAACCGAACGGGTAGTAAGACGCGTTGATAATAATAATAAATTATATCAAATAATAAGACTGTCATATAGCAACAATAATTGTCCAAAAAACTATACATAATATCATAATATGAAATGTTACATAAATATGGTTTTTGATAGCTTGTGAAATATAATTTTTTTTTCGCGTACTGATAACTTGAATGGAGTCCATAACACGTATCTAAGATTGGACTGGTTTAAGTGCCAGTTGTTTCATTTTTAACTAATATTTGTAGCTTTATACAAGAGCTTTGTGTAGGCTTACGTTCACGAGAGTGCTAAAAAAAAAGTGAAACCACATTAATAGCCTATATAGCTTTTTCTAAGATCAATCCAAATAATGTAAAAATTAGCTTGTTTTTTTTAACACTACGTTTTTCAAACCGTTCTGGTTATACTTCTGTGTACTAATTACGTTAGTGTCTTAGTGGTTAGGAAGGTTGAATTTAGATGGAGTGTACCCCCATTTTCGTGGAGGGAGAATGGAAATCCATCCAGAAAAAAAACCACCCTCAGCAAATCCAACTGGGATTTGTACCTCAAACTCCCAGTCATCGATACTAGGAAGTACAGTGGAGTACAGTCTATTGCAAGAGTGACGCCTTAGACCATTCGACGACAGATTTTGATAGTTATTGCTATGACATAAAATATTTGGTATGTCTGCCCGTTAAATATGGCTCAAAATTTTAAAATATAAGAAAGGAATTAAGTTATAATATGAGGTTATTTGAATTAATCGTGAAAATGAGATGTATTAAACAGCATGAAAAAAATAGTAGAGATAAATTTAAGTTGGTGGATTTTAATACCAATTAGATATAGGAAACAAAAGCAATGTGGCTTTATTAGTATTATTTTAATGGGTGGTGAATTAAAACCAACTGATTCTCCAGTATGTATGTATGTATGTATTATTATTATTATTATTATTATTATTATTATTATTTATCACCGCGTCTTACTACCCGTTCGGGTTATACGCTCTAAGTACTAATTACGCTAATGGACTAGGAATTGGTAAGATTGAATTAGATGAAGTGAACCCGCATTTGCGTGGATAGAGAGAAAGAGTGGAAAACCATTTAGGAAAAACCACCCCCAGTTCACCCGACCGAGATTCGAACCTCGATCTCCTCGACTAGCGTGTTAGCCAACTACGCCACCGAGGCGGGTTCCAGTATGTAAACTTTAGAGGTTTTAAAATTGGTGAGCCTACGCCTATGATAATATATTTTGGTTACATTTGAGCTACATACAGTGGGGAAAAAGTCATCAAAATTTTTGAACAATATGGTAATAATACTTGTTTGTGTGCTGATTGCAGCTATCCTTCAATTATGTGAGTTTAACAGATTTTTTTGTCATTAATAGAATACATTTTTTTAACCCACTTTGATGGCCGTATGGTCTAAGACTTCACTCTTGAAATAGACTAGGCTGCCTATGACGGAGAGATTGAGGTTCTAATCCTGGTCGATTATGCTGAGGGTGGTTTTCCCTTAAAAAATATTCAATTCTTCCTCAATGAAAATGCGGTTACACTTACTCTAAATTCAACCTTCCTCATACATACTCTATTGACGTAGTTAGTACACCTGAACCAGTAGTAAGACGTGGTACAAACAAAAATCAATAATAATGTCTAAAAATTTCACTTTCAAATTTGAAAACGTGAATGCCTCCTCCTGTACCCCAAATAATCACGTGGTCTGGTTGGCAAACCATCCCTCCACCCCCCACCCCCCTCTTCCAGAGCTGCCAACATAGCCAAAGTGCGACGGAGTGAAACCATGCAAGCCAACCACCCAACCAAACCTTTCCGTCCAGAAGCCGGGGCCCCTCGGACCACGCAAGTAAGTTCTACCACCGGCGAGATTTACCAAACAAAACAAACTAACAAGGCGAGGACAAGCTACGTGTTTCCTGCCCACTCGCCACCTCTCTTGGTAGTCTGTTCTCCTGTTCGTTCCACCAAGGATTCTTACCACAACTTGGTTAAGTAAGACACCCGCGAGAAGGTACCACACCACACACACTTATTAAGGAGGTGTCTTCTGTTTCTCAAGAGGCACCGACCGCCACCGTCTTCGGGCGACAACTACTGAAAATTTCATTTCTGGGTGTAGCCACATCTAGTGGTTGGAGACAATGTTTGCAAGAATACGGAATATATTGTATGGCAGAAGACGTGGTGGATACTATTTCCAGAGAGTGGCTCGTAAGTATCTTTTTTTTTCTTCACTTATCTTTTTAACCAATCTAATAAATAATATCGTATCTGAACTAAGAGCCCTCTTCTGACAGGTGGGTCCAAATTTTTGTTTAGGTCATTAGTAATTCTTTTTACTTTCTGAAATAAAGAGCCCATGGTTAGATTTTTAACATAAACTGAGGTGTTTTTTTTTTCATTGGTTAAATAGGGCCTCCCGTTTCATAGTGATCGATTGACGGCAGTAAGATTAATGGTTTGTATTTGTTATAATATTTAGTTAGTGCTTTGTGCGAGTGTATATATAATCACTTGCTTCAGAATGTGGATGTTTAGTAACCCCAATCATACATAACAACCTGTTTGTCACATTGGATGTGTAAGATATACACAATAGACCATGTGTATTGGTTAAATGGGGAAAAAACCATCACAGTTACAATTTTAATATACTCTGCTTAGCCTAGAAATACTCCATAACAAACCATTGATAAAAGTAATTATTATTATTATTACCACACGCCTTACTACCCGTTCGGGTTATACGTACTGTGTAATGTGTAATGGTAGGGTGATTGTGAAATGAAATTGAGGACCTACATCTTAACGTGGGATCCGAACCACGGTGGAGGCCTGACATTCCTCACATTCACAAGTTGTGATTAATACACGTATTGTCAGAGGGGAAGGTAGGGTTTGGTAAGCAGATAAATCTGTGCCGGGACCGAGGATTGAACCCCGGACACCCAGCACAGAATTCTGACACCTTACCCCTAAACCACCAGGTCACCAGTATAGTAACAGACACGTTAATAATAAATGTGTGTCACAGATTTAGTCAAAATCTGTGAGTTATTATTCAACAACAAAATAACCCCAACATATTCAGACGGAGTTTGAACCTTCCAATCATCCCATCACGGGAAAACCAGATAAGATTAGACGGACTCCTTTGACCGCTAGCTCACCATTGATGACATTTTTAAAAAAACACACACTTAAACGTGGAAAGGATGTTTTCAATAGATTGCAATTTTTTTTTAGCTCAAGTTATTTTTTGACGTTTTTAACACACACTTTTTGAACCGACATTATATCAGCACACGACCTATAAGCTAACTCAAATCTAGAGCAGACACAACACCCATTCCACTAACTATTGGTCTATCACGGGGAAAGGCAAAACCCACATTTATTAAACGGTACATCTCGGTCGGGTGAACTGAGGGTGGTTTTTCCTAAATGGTTTTCCACTCTCCCTTCACACAAATGCGGGTTCACTTCCTCTAATTAAACCTTCCCAATTCCTAAACCATTAGAGTAATTAGTACTTAAAGCGTATAGCCCGAACGGGTAGTAAGACGCGGTGCTAAATATAATATATTTTTCGGCCATGTCAAGAATCCAATCCGGGACCCTTAGCTCAGTAGGCAGACCGAAGCGTGAATTGTTGAATGGGCGAATTATAGCAGTGTGAACACGTTCACAAATTGAGTTCACACGTGTACAAAACTTTATGTTGGTCCTCGTCCGTAGTTTGACAGTAGTGTATTTTCATAGAACAATAAATGCTTGTAAGCGACACGCTACGTTAGCTTACAAAATCAGACTATGCATGTAAAAAAAAAATGATGACCGGATTTCCTTTCACAGCTTAATTATTGATGGTTTACTTCTCGGTAAATTTGTTACGCTTTTTTTTTTCAAAATTAGACTATGTCCCCCCCCCACCCCCTCTTCTCTTTCTCTCCCTTCTATCTCTCATTCCTCCCACACACTTCCCCCTTAAAATTTACGTTGTAAACTATAGTTGGATCGCCATGAAAATACACCTAGGCAAAAATTAGTTTCTTATTTTGACAGAGCTATCTCTTTAATAATAAAATAAAACCCACCTCGGTGGCGTAGTTGGCTAACGCGCTAGTCGCGTTGAGCTCGACTGATGAGGGGGGAGATCGAGGTTCGAATCTCGGTCGGGTGAACCGTAGGTAGATTTTCCTAATTGGTTTCCCACTCTCCCTCCACGCAAATGTGGGTTCACTTCCTCTAATTCAACCTTCCCAATTCCTAATCCATTAGCGTAATTAGTACTTAAAGCGTATAACCC